>JBCAUG010163276.1:0-20200 GCA_038406175.1 Haplosyllis leylae | reverse complement strand
CCCCCTCCCCCCCCCCCCCCCCCCCCCCCCCCCCCCCCCCCCCCCCCCCCCCCCCCCCACCCCTCGCCTGTGGACAAACTGAAAACAATACCTTCCCCATCCTTCGGATGCAGGCGGTAAAAATCTACATTGATACGAACCATGAGCACAAGGCAGAACACGGAGTTTATCGCCTTCTTCATACTCGTCCAAGCAGATAGCGCACACATCATAGGGATCACCCTTTTTAAACTTCTTGACAGGAATCTTCTTCAAGTGTTCTTTGGATAACCGAGAACGGCGTTTCTTCCTTATATCTCGAATCCACTTTGCGATCTACGGTAACAATTATTTTCTTGTTATGAAGCTAGAATAGTTATGTTTGTTGGTTTCCCTGATGTGAAACGTTATCGCGAGTTCTTGTTTTACTTCATTAGGCCCGGATTGGTGTCTACCGATATGGGAATTTTTGAACTGGAAGTTCAGTTTGCAGCAATTGGAAAATCTGAAGAATGGGAAAGAACCTCCTCCTTAAGTGCAAAAAAAAAAAAGACACTCCTATCCATGACAGTCTTACACTACCATGTATTGGAAAAAATCACACTTCCTCTTCTGTTTGTCAGGGAAGAGGGCCTTTTTTTGCAAGTTCGGGGGGGGGGGGGATTTCTTTTGCATGTCAGGGAGGAGGGCTTTTTTTTTTTTTTTTTTGCATTTCAGGGAGGAGGTTCAACTGATCCGGGATTTTAAGGTAATGCAGATGAACAGTCGCGTAAAAACTGGAAACATTCTTACCATGAAAACAACCATTAGCACAAAACAGATTCCCACAACCACAGCAAAAGGCAGCAAGTATAAGTTGGCATTGAACGGGACCCTGTTGTCTATTATGATGGTGTAGCTGTAAAAAGTCAACAGTAGATCGTTATCCTTTGTCTTTTCTGTTCATTTTGTAGATAGGAGATGGACAGTCTTTTGCAAGTAAGATATACAACAACTTACACGAGATACCAAGTTGTATCAGTGCTTTTTGTCACTGGAGTACAAACTATGTTTTTACGACACATTGCCGACTTTTGAGAGTGTCGATTATTAAGGTGGTATGCAACAATTAGTTGCCGTAAAACAGTTGTTGCAGCATTGCAGTGGCATTTTCCATAACACAATAATGTTATTTGATTGACAAATTGCTTTGAAAGTCTATAGTGGAAAATTTTGGTCAGTGACATGTACTTTTTTCAATACAATTTTCATCCACACACAATACAAGTGCAAATAATTGTGGAAAGTTACAGAAAAATGACATTACTATTTGATGGTCAAACAGGTGATTTGTGTTAAATTCTATAGTATTTTCTATGTATCTAAGCCAATCACATTTGTTGCAAAATACCCCAAAACATGTCGGTGACCAATTCCAATTACTTTGAATTAATTGTTGCATACCTCATTAACCTATCTCAATTTAGAAAATAGCATCCCTTGATGTTTGTTTTGCTGGTATTTTTGACTCTCATGACAATACCCTGTATGTATGTACACAAATTAGCTCATTTTTCTTGGCACACATGACATGAAACAATAAAAGGCCAATTTCAAAGCATTCACTTGTTGCCCTTGTTAATTCTTACTATTAGTTCAATGCTTGCAGAACTCTTATCTGCCAGTGGTCCCTTGCACTGGCCAAACACACTGACTGTGTAACAATCTATTGGCCAGCTTAAGCAGTTCATTGAATGGCTTTCCCTGTACAATGCACCATGGAGGCAAGTCCTTTCCCCCCAGGATACCCACCTAGCACCACCTTACTTTTGCCCTGACTCTTCTATGGCCTCTTCCCCTGCCTCTTCCCACCCTGGCCCTGGTCAGCTGTATCTCCTTCTCTAATATTTGATCTTTTATCACCCTCCTTGCTGCCTCTAGTCTCCCTAAATTCCCCTGCAATTGCCTGCCCATACTTGATGAATTTGCAGGTTGATGCTACATAGACCTCTTCTTAATTGGTCATACTCACGTTTTAATTGGGCTTGTGATACAGCTTGAGCCATTGCAAAAAAGAAAGTGACAAGTTTGTAAAATTTCATTGACACATGCTTGTTGGCATGCCTTTGATGTGGTTAAAATTGAGGTCAAACCGAGCAACAAGGTCTGTCTTGGAAAAACCAGGTCATGTCATGAGAGTCGAGAATATCACCCAAGTTACTTTGATGTGGTCTGTGTTACATGTCTTGAGAGCTGATACAGAGATAGATTTCAGTGAAACAGAATGACTTCAATTTTAACCATATCAAAGGCATACAGACAAGCATGTCTCAATTAAATTTCATAAACTTGTCACTTTCTTTTTTGCAATGGCTCAAGCTGTATTTCAAATGATAGTAAGAATTAAAAAGGGTCACAAGTGAATGCTTTGAAATTGGCCTTTTATTGTTTCATTTCATGTGCATTGAGATAAATGAGCTAATCTGTGTATGCACATACAGGGTATTGTTTTGTGAGTTGATAAGACCAACAAAACAACCATCAAGGGACACTAAGTGGCTTTGAATTACATTGTTTATTCTAATTCAAATTCTATTCTAATCGAATAACAGGAATATTCGAATTAAGTACCCTCAAAACTTCAATTTACAGTTACTTAGAATTAAGTTAGTCTTGAAATAGCTTCAAATTAATGGAACTGATGAACTAACCGTGTTTGAATTAACAGTACATTTTAACATTAGAAAGATAGGGATTTGGCAACGATTGGAGAAAAAGTTTGAATTAAACGTGTTCGAATTAGCCCTGTCTAACCTGTACTAATAAAACACCTTCAACAGATCTGGGTATACTGTAGTCTCCCGTCTTGTACAATATACAATATATCTGCAATCAGTAGTAAAACATTTTGTTTCTTACAGCCTAGACAGATCAATCTTTAAAAGTTTTAGTTAAAAATTAGAACTGACAAATTTGATCAACACAATCTTGTCAAATTTATGTACAGTGTTTCAATTAAGGTCTTTTTTCTGTCTTCCCATCGTTTGATGATTTATTTTTGTTTATCCCGTTTCCGTCTCTGGTCCTTTCTCCCATACCGCATTTCTATCGTGGTACAGTTAGATGATATCCAAGAGGAGAACGGCAAGCTCTTTGATAATATGCTACCTACCCTATTTCAGGGTGAAAGCTATCCCTAAAAATAGTTCTCCCAGAACGTTTGCTGCTGAATTCCAGGAAAATCATTCACATGTGCTGTGGATACCAGTTGAAATATCCAAAACAGAATCAATACAGCAGATTATACATGTGTATGCGTGTGTGTTGATCTCTCTTGTAAACACATTAACTTTAAAGGTACAGATGGAGATAGAGTCTGATAGTATTAAGTTAACATTTCTCCCGTGGAGAACTTTGACCGGCAGCTCAGAATTGTGTGACTTCTTGTGCACGCATTTATCCCTGAAGCATGACCGAAGACGATACTTTAAAACATAATGCAGGTATTTTAATTATAAATAGACCGTATTCAGGCAATAGAACCAGATAGTGCACCGGGACATTTTAATACAGTTCATGCCAGCACATTCCTTTATTTGTTATTAAGAAAAACGGTTTCCTTCAGTGGTTTGGAAAATGAGAGAGCATCATGCAAAGAGTTTCCGATTTAACTACAACAGCATAAGCCTCACATTAAGTACTTCTTAAATATTTATTGAAGGTGAACATATAATTTTTGGTTTACGTGCATAAACATCAGCAGTGATGATGCACATGCTAAAGGTATGTACACATGCTGCAGTCACATAAAATTCAAATTACTTGCATGGTCAGTAACAAAAAAGAGAATGGACAGCGATCTGTAATTTCGCTTGAATTCTACCCGTGATGGAGAACAAAACGCCTTTCAGTCCGACAATGATAAATTCCTGAGATGATTTGTGTACATTGGAGTGTCAAAGAATAGGACGAATCTTTTACTAGACGTGTCAGGGCCTAAAATTTCTTCTCACAAGGACATTTTCCCAATAAAAGAAAAAACATGTACACACAAAAAGGACAGGAACCAATGATGGATTTTTTATAAAATTAATGCCAAGTACTTGACAATGTACAAGGTGATAAATGGTACTGTCCTCATACTAAACTCTTAATTGAGACTAATGTTGCGCGGGTTACCACTTTAAAGGCAGCAAACATGTAACCCTTTCAAAGATATGCCGATGCAAATATTTTAGCAATGTCACTAAACGATATGATAGCGTGACAAAATACCCCAGCATTCCATTAGTACATAAAAACATATTTCCTACCAGCATATATTAAGAAAGCTTTTATTTTTTCTGTTTTAAAAAATCTTGTTTTTATTAACCAGTATTGTGTCCTGCTCCATCTGATATGTGATTTGATTCAACCATAATTTTGGTTTAGGAAGGTAGATGAAGAGATAAATTGATTAAGATACAAAGAATTAAAGAGATGGGGGTCCCTGAGTGGGGGAGGGGGGGTGTTAGAATTTGTGTCAAGCCAAATATGCAGACAACCAAGTCCAGTGTGGGGTGGGGGGAAGGGTGTGTGTCACAAAATTTACTTAGAATGTCCTGAAACTCATTTTGGTTTTGGAATTTGTGAAATCCAATGAAATTTAGAAATTGGAAAGTTTTGTAACTGTCTACACACAAACAACTGGACAGATGGACACCAAACTGACCAGATAAGCTGCTTCGCTCTTGAGATGGCGCGACGTATAACTTTGATCGTAAAAACCTGGTTTGGCGCAATTCATTATGCACAATGAATTCAGATTAAAATTGAAATGAATTATTTTCGGTGCATTTAAAACAATCAAAAATAATATGCATTGGATTACATTGTGTCTCTTAGACTTTAAAAGCAGTAAAATGAAGTTGTTGGAGTGCACAATAAATTTCGATGGGATTCAAACCGCTCTAGAAAATGCATTAGAAAGTAACGTTTGGTGATTTTTTGATATTCTAGTTCTCTCTAATTTGATCTCGCAAACCGAACTAAAATACTATTTTACATGTAACTCGTATAGTTATATTTTCAGACACTTTGTGGACTCATTGCCCACAACGTACGTAGTACGGGGAAGGTATGTATTCAGTCGTGTTTGTCTGTCCACGACCGCACTACCCCATCCCCACCTCACCCGGGCACAGAGGTGGGCATCCTCCCCCTCCTCTACCCTTCCCCCACCTCACTTAGGCCGGGGGGGCACCTGCCTCCAGGAGGACTGTGCATGAAGGATCAGTCAGAAAGAAGGTCTTGCCCTACCTCCAAAAGAACCAGGTATGGAAGGACCAGAAGATTGATCACTCGGGCAGGAGCTCCTGCCCCCCCCCTTCTGCCTCTACTAGTTGCGTCCAGTCTAGAATGATAAATAAATTACCATGAGGTAGTAAGATTACTGCATATCACTATGGTATTATTGACAATATTGCAGTTGTAAAATAACTGTGCACTTGATCTAAGTAAGCTAATCAAGCTCAATGATCGTACTCGTTGACGGTCAATCCACGGCCGTGGGAGTTCCATTTTCCCCTTATGCTGCTGTGTAACCCACGGTCCTGAATATCCCAACAGTCATCGTCAAAGACTTCAAATAGGCACAGAATCCCATGATATAGATTTTTTCCTTTAATTTAATGCAGGGGCGGATCCGGCATTCTCTGCAAGGACGAGACGCCAGTCTATTAGAAGAGAGGACATTCAACCATAAATTTTTCTGAAACAAACCTGATGAAATCGAGAAAGCTTTGGTCCTAATTCTGGCAATGTTATGTACTACTCACTAGTTTCTCCTGACATCGACCAGAGATCTACTTCTATTTCAAATAGATTTTGTTTACGATTTTTAAGTACAGACATACTAAATCACTAGATCCTAATTATAAAATCATGATATTAATTAGTTTCTGCTAAATCACCATCTGCAATTAAGTACGTGGATCTTTTCTGCACTTCGAACTATATCGTAGCATATTGGGTTACAAAGGGCCACCTGAACGGCATATTTGAACTGTAGTTACCCTGAGTCCCGCTCAAAAAGGTGCAAAGCAAAGCTCAATTTAAGCAGTACCCGTTGAATCCTGTATTAAACATTGATACAATATCAGGGATTTCATGAGAATTTTTGCAGAGTAACCACTTATGATTCTTTCAGAAATAGTGTTTGAATCAGATTCCTGCAATTTTTGTTTTGGAGGCTGTGATGTCAGCTTTTTGATGACTCCAATTCCAATTCAATACTTTTCAATAGATATAAATATACACACTCTTTGGAAAAGAGTTTAATTTTTTTAAGCCAATCGTAGTTACAAAATACCTTTCTGCTCCTATGTTAACTTTCTCCACTATTACACATAGTTTTGGTGATAAATTATCATCGTAATGAAAGAAAGATCTTCAAATTCATCATGCATTGTACATTGCACATGAGGACTATATTGTAATCCGTACATATGACTGTTACTAATTCGCTACCTTTCTTTCCCAGAGCTTTAATGAATTGAGTCAAAACTAAACTTGGTTTTCTATGGTGAATTATTTTCCAATGAAAGTTACTCTTCATGAATGGCAGGTTTCCAATGCCGTAAAAGATAAATATTGAAATCACGTCTGATGGTGTAATCACACCAGGTGCCACCGGAACAGGGACAGGGATCTATATCATGCAGAAACGTTTCACAATGACTTAAACTGGGATCAGGACTGAACACATGAAAGTCCTTGAAATACCATTAAAACACACCACCTGAAGGACCTGAAATGGGTATGCATCATAAATTCATACAACCCATTCATCCAGGTCCCGAATCAAGTGAAAGAAAAGATCGTATTTGCAAAACGCATTGACTTTCCACCTTGTTTCCATGACATAATGGGCCTATTATACATGTACCTGTATCTCAATTCTCTCATGTGAACTTCAAAATTCTTCAAATAATTTACACGTCACATACAAATCAAGGCATTTCATGAATCATCTCAAGCAAATTTGCAAAATAATGCCTAAAGTCAACTGAAGTTTGACATTTTGTAATTGAATGTAAGAAATTATATTTCAGTTGGAAAAAGTAACAGACTTTACACACACATTCTAAGCAAGGAAATGCCCTCAGTTGTGGAGTGAGTCGCCAAAACTGAAGGAAACGTGTTTACCTTGAAGGACGTTGCGTCAATGGACAATGTCCCGAGGATGGAAGTAGATATAAGCTATGAAGCATGGGGGAATAGCAGCGTTTTCAGTAAAGACACGCGGAAAAAGGGTGTTTGTGTCAGCCTTGATTTTCAAGTTGATTTATTCTCGAACAAACGGAAAACAGGTGAGATATGTGAATGTCTTCGGGATAATAGAGAAAACACAGCAGTGTTCATCAAAATCTTGCCCGCAGATGACAAATTGTCAATATTAAAATTAAACCTAACCACTCTTTATCAAAGTTTTAATGTCTTACCAACAATACAAGCGTTTAAGACCAACCTTCACAGTTCCATGGAGTACAAACAACAGGTGCTTCATTTACGCTGGCTGTTGGTTTTGCAAATAAAAATTGACAAAGTTCAGTTGTTTGTTTACAATGCCTTTTCTTAGAAATGTACAAGAAAACCAAAGAAAAGCGCAGGTACAGCAGACCATTGCTAATACTTTTCAAAACATTCCTTTTAATTATTTTTTTTTGTTATGTGTAGCTTATTTAATGAACGAAATAACTCTGAGAGAGCTCAAATTACTGTACATCGAACAGCTTATTTAACTTTTCAATGCAAGATAGTTTAACAACTATATAAAACAACCACAATAAATCACCAAGAGGGAAGATGCATGCATGCCCCAGGGTCACGATTCGTGAGCACAATTTCCCTCCACCTACTCACAGCAGACCCACTAATTTCACTCAAATGACTCATAAAAGTCATCAGTAAAATGTGAGCACTAAACAAGGTAATAGGAATGCAACTATAAATTTACCTTGGAAGTCTTGCTGTCATACATGTATTTGTACCAGTCGTAGTAACTTCTATGAAAGTACTACGGTATTCAAGTCTATTGGAGCCAGTATTCTACTTCAGCGAGGACAAAGTACAATGGCACAACAAAAGCAGAAGCTGGTTTCTGAACTTAGACCTTGATAATTAGGTAGTTTTTGACAGATTTAAACCAAATGGCAATCAGTTGGAAGAGTTTTAAAAATTGCTAAAAGAAGGTTCTACAGTTAAAAGTTTGGTTCATTACAAATTCCAGGAAAAAGAGATGAATCTGTAAAAGTTTAACAAAGTAAATTTTTTTACTTCAAATGCTTAATTTGATTAAATATTTCTTCGAAAATAAACCGCCACAAAAGCAAAACGTCAATTAATGACTCAAATGCATGAATTGATCCATTAATGATCTACTTCATGAAGTACAAACCACAGTTGATTTATACAAGATCAACAAAGTGTGTAGGAAGTGCTTGGAACTATTCTCGCACCTGAAGTTTTAGCAAAAAGTGTCACAAAATTTTGCATTCTTCACAGTTCGACAAACCCAATTGTTCATGAACTGCTTTAAAAATACGCGTTGTCAAAAAGGACCCTTTCACCCGCAGTGTCCTTGCTGTGATTGTTTGTTTTCTATGACATAGATCGATGAATTTCATAAATTCAGTGTGATGCTCTTTGCGGTGCACTTAAAATTTGAAAGTAGGACGAGGCAATTTAAAATACATTGCTAACAGCAAAATACTACCGAAACGTTACCTAGTAGAAATACCTTTCAGTAACACTCCCACTCAGTTTAATGTACTTCCAATCTAAACGATATCAAAAAAATGGCTTGCCCTTATCTGGAGGCGACTTATTAGACATCCATTCAGAAACAAAGCCTTCTATGTAGACTTGAACTCCACGGTAAATGTAAAATCTCTTTGCAATGGACAATTTTAGAGCGAGAATTTCTGGGGTTCAGTAGGGAAATTAACTCACAAAAGAACAAATATCATGCAAATCGCTTAATATTCTGACCCAACAAAGAAGCAAAGGAATGACCATAAAGGAAAGCTGTGTAACCTGAGAGGCTTTACATTTCATATCCTTCAGAACTGGTGGATACAAATTGATGCATTTTCCTTGGTTTACACCAATGAACAAGATATTTGCTGCTCTCCAAGATCCGAATTAATTTTAATCTTTCGCCCACCGAGCGAGGAAACGTTGTAACCTTGAAAACACTTGTTCCACTTCGCGTTATTCAGGTCGATGAAGCATAAAGCCAGGTTGGTTAGAATAACCACAATGGTCCTACCATACTAAATACAGAAGAGTCCAAGACAGACACAATTCGCCACAGGAATGAGAACTATTTCCACATTTTTTGTTTGATCAATATTGAAAAAATCGAGCGGTGACCATTTAAAAATACACACGCATACCAAAGTTAGTGATCTATCCACTTTATGCAACTCGCGTTCTTAGTAACAACTAGCTCTGTGGAGGAACATTTCCTAAATTCCCATATAAGGAAGCCTATTCCAACTTCATGACACACATGTCTTCTGACATAAATAGTTGGCATATATTTAGCGGTAACTAGAGTTTGTAGTCGACCAGAGTGCAATGTGCAATAGTATCTGGATCTCTCAGGTTAATATGGTCATGAACAACACATTTAAATCCTAATTATATACAACAATGATCAATATACTCACAGCTGTCAATGCTTTTTATCCAATTTGTGATGACACACCTTCCAAATGAATGGCAGATAGTCACAGCTGACTTGCCTTAACTTGTGGGGAGTGTGCGTAACAGCTCAAACATCTTGATTGGTCACAAGTACACACCATCAAGGGCTGTTGTCCCGATATGGCCTATTTCCTAAAAATAATTCAGTATTTCGTTTTTGATAACGTGCTGACTCCTGGTGTTACAGGTACTAGTGACGGCAGAGAAGATTTCATATGAAATATACAATCGAGGTAACTTTGAATGATCTGTTCCTCATATGTATTTCACTTTATTTCATTTTAACTCTGATTTAAAGCTCTTGCAAATCTAAGTTTCTTGCCAGGAACGCGATACACCGTAGACTACGAAACATTTCCCCTGTATTTGACATAATTATAAATGAAAGATGCAAGCATTTTCAATTGTTTTCATTGTTCCGATCAAAAATTTTACTTTTGAGCATAACTCTTGGACGTTCTGATACTTTTTATGAGCATGACAATGCATCAGTCACCGAAAGTTCTTTGTTAGGCAAATGAAACATTATTCTAAACATTGCTATTATGTTCATGAACTTTATTCTGGGTAAGTTTCGATAACAATTTCACTGCGTCCCATACATACGAGGGTATTTCGAGCTAGCAATACTTCACCTGATTACTCTACAATAAAATACTTCAAAATAAAGGCCAGCTTCGAATAAAACAAAAAAGACTTACTGTAAAAGCATTAGAACAAACATTCCATGATCAATTGTCACTTTAATCGACTTACGACTACTTCTCACACTTTTTAACAGCAATTTGTTACATTTCCGAGTTCGGTTCATTTATTCGGGAAGTTGGGGCGAACCTCTCACGCCAAGCTATTTAAGATGCATAGAAGTACCGCTGATTTAACGTAATGAATGCTGGATGTTCCGTAACATGTATTTCATTTCATATTTGGATACATGACGAAAATAATTCAGTTTCTTGGTCTATTAACTGTGAAATGGACCGTGTCTAGAAGAGCGACCGAAGAGATACAAACCTTTAGCCTGTAATTTAGGTCGATATCCCCCTGATGGTTGATAGTTAGATGATGATCCATTTCAGAGGTAACAGACCTATGAACTGAATTATTTTTGTGATATTAAATGCTAAAAAGAGAAGTTTTGAAGAAAATTACATCCCCTATGTTGAAACTGCAACATTAATATAAGTAATTCTTTTGGGTGTCAGTAGAAATAACAATTAAAGAATAATTCTCATTTATTCGTCTTTCCCATAATCTGTGGAAAATTTGACTTTAAACAATGTTTAGAACCGGAAGACTAACATTTTAACACTAAATAAAGAAAACCATCAGTTAGGTCTGCTTGACCCAAGTATACCATTCTTGTGTCGGAATTAAGAAAGCAATTTTTTTTCTAATGACTATTTTAGGCCTTCTGCCTCAATTGAAACGATGTCAGTCTGATCCAAGGACCGAGTTTCTGAATGATCTTGCTCAGAATGTTTAGAAGTCACTCTTCACCGCACGGACATATTGCAATATTTGTTATTTGCCGCTGAACTGATTCTTCCAAAAAGTTACATCAGTGCTATGTAGGGTAAGGATCAATCCCCGAAGAAATATTAACCATTTTCAATTCCATATTCTTTATCTGAACACTAATCAAACTTTACCGTCATTCTGTGTATCTAATCTGCCAACTAGGTTGGTTGATTGGAATGAGAACTTTTTTCCAAAAATGATAATCTGAGGCAAACTTTACAAATTGGTTTCTTACTAAGAATTTATGAGATCAACAAACATGTAATTCATGTAAACCCAGGGAATATAACAGCAGTTTGGAAAAAGTTTCTTGGTCTATTAAGCCCCAATGTTATAAAATTCATACCATTCTTAACAAAGTTTATATGTTAAGGACCGTACACACCGACCAAAAGCGAAAATTTCATTTGATGTTTGCCATTTATTCTTTGATCTTTTTGATCGTTCTTTGATATTTTTCGCTTTTTGCTCCCGCTTTCGCTCGGTGTGAATAGGCCCTTACTTAATTTCATAAATAAACAAGAATGGCTACTAATCGAACCTGTCTGACAATTACCTCATCGTAATTACCTTTTTGACGTGTTAGTACTTAGACTTAATTCGTTGGCAATTGATTGAACTTGGCGACGGACCGGTCCACGGTGATTGCTACGAAACTTGAATAGTTTCAGGCTGGTAACAGATTGGCATTTTATGTAAATAAACAGTAATTGTTACATTACCGTCCGCGGTGGACCGTCCGTCGCCAAGTACGATCATTCAAAACAAAACAAAAAATGTTACCATAAGAATATTTAATTATTCTAAAAGTAGGCTAAGCTTTTTAGTTATCATTCGCGCTGTTTAGCAAACATGTACATTAAACACCAGTCGACCATATGGTAGGTATGTAGTCACTTTATGATGAAAATTATAATAAAAATATATTTCTAAACACTCCATCTGAAAATTTTGAGCAACTGGGTTTCCTGTTACACAAACACATGTACATTACAAGGAAGTACAAGATTTTATAGACATAGTTATTCTGACTTAAATATACGTTTAAACCACATTACTTGGGGATTTTTTCATGTCAAGAACAAAATAAGCATACTTTGCCGGAAGCAAGGACCTGGTGTGATATGCATTTAAATTCGTGCCGGTCATTTTGAAAAAAAATATACAGATTTTAATAAGTTCACTCGTAACTTCACAATTATACAACTGACGGCAGCAATAAATATGAGGTTACTTTTTAATAAATACATAAATTCTTAATACATTGTTTCAACGGAAATATACAATAATGCTATTCATGGAATGACATGGTTAGATCTACAATTTAAATTGGGACATTTTCTCACATTTTCAGACAATTATCAATTTCCTTCTGATATTCCATGTGAACAGTACGTATTGAAAGTCCATGAAAATGTATGGCAAATGTGATGAAATGTTCTGTATTCCAGCAAGCCATGGAAAATACGCAGATTAAATTTGCACCTTTGGGATAGGCTAGGTCGTATTATGCTTTGATTACAAATAACAGAACTCCGTTCGTCAAGAAAACAAGAACATTAATGATTTCCATTAATATTTGGATAATCATCACTGAAAATCAATCATTAACGCCATATCCTTGATCCAAATTACCATTATTGGATTCCAGTAAAATAAAAGGTTAGATACCGTATGATTTATACATCATTAACATAAAACGTTAATTACTGAACGAAAAAACGTTTCGTGCCATACAGGGTGTGGTACTGTCTTACGATAAAGTAACTTTACAAAACTAGTGCAAAGATATATGATGAAAACAATTCCATTTTACACTTCAATGACCTAACATGAAATGTAATATGTGCCCTGTGAATCATGTCTTTTTCGACCCCTTCCTCGAGGATCGCGTTTGTGGACGATGACGCATTTCATTGTTTTCAGAGGTTGGATGTCCATTGTTGGATTGCGACTTACTGCCACCAGCAGGAGTTATTTTGAAACAGTAAATGTCAAAATGGTTGCAGATTTGCTTGCAAACTGACGCAGAAAAAAACAGCATGTCTATTGTGCAGAAAATCTGAAACATGGGAAAATATTCGCAGGTTCGTTAAGGGGGCAGACAAATCGTCGTCCAGTTGGGCTAAACACTTCTACACAGAATGAACCAATATGTGCGCCACTACCGTATAAAATGCTGGTTGCCGACTTGAATCAATTCACGAAAATTAATTCCAACATTAAATTTTAAAATGCAATTCTTTCTGCTTTGTTGTATCTGTTGTTTCGTGACAAGTTTAAAATCTCTATCTAGATTTTGTAACAGTGCTGATGAAGTTCACCATGAATAAAGTACTTCGAATACAACATGCAAGTTAATCAAGATCTGAAGTATAAATATGACGTAAGCTTTAATATCTTACAAGACACATCCATAGGACATAGTATTCTTCTATGATGAAATTGCAATACTGATTGAAGAAAAGCATTGCAGGACCGATAAGGGTTGTGTCTAACATATCCATCTCAGCTTTAGTCATATGCGCTATCTGTAAACGACATCATTATTTATTCATTAGATTGTTAGTGACAATTAATGCTGGTAAAATAAGTTTCAGAGTTATCTGTTAAAAAAAAACCAAATCATTTTACTGTCAAAAACCAAAACAAAGTAAAAAAACCTGTGCATTTGGCCGATTGATTGATTTAACATCAAAATATTAAGGTAGTTGCAACATATGACAGATCAGTAAGTCCATATGATAACTAAATTTATATTTGCATTTTTAAATATGCAAATACCCATAGATCTATACATGCACATACATTTCCTTGTTACCTGTACCATTGTTACTGATTCTGAACAAAGGTACTGTTTCAGCTGAAAGTTAATCCACACATTACTGACAGTGAATTTAAAGTATCCAGAATTTGCTTCATTAATTTCTTGGTACTTTTGAAAATCTGTTACATGGACTGTGGCCTACCTCTGAAAGGTTCTATTGTAACTGTACTGAATATGAATGACACACGAAGAGTATAACAAGGAAACGTACGACCGTACTCGTTCCATGAAGTTTTAATAAATTATTGTTTACGTACTAGCAACATTTCCTTGTTAAATATGGAAATACTTACGACTAGTTTATTCGTTATCTTGGTATTAACCATACCAAAAGCTAAAATATACAGCCCCGGGTTGTTTTCAAATAAATGACTGACAGATTTTTTCCATATCATTAGTGCCAGCACCAAAGGTATAGCAAAGGGAATAATGGGAGACAGCACGCTGGTACCCTACAAATAGTCGACAGATTTAAGTAGCAATTAATTTGCGGAATATATTATGTATTATTAAATTGGTCCCATGTTTCAGTAATCGATATTTAATATCAATGTGATATCTACCCGTGACATCTTTTAACTAAACAGTTAGTTTGAACTGCTAGATAAATTTAACATGCAGTTGTTTCTTCGTTGCTGCATCTAGTTTCTTGACAAATTCAAAGTCTCTATCTTAATAATAATTTTATAACTCACAGCTATTGTTGAGCCATTTTTACCACTTCCTCCTTCCATAAATATGACACTAAACTGCATGTGACAGGCGATTATTGCAGTACATATACTGAATATAACAGGGATCATCTTCATCTGACCGAATACCGGAATCTGAAAAATCGCGAGATGTTGACAATGATAATTTGAATATCTAATATATTATTTGTAACGAAAGTGTGTGATCTGTGCATATAATAAACAAACGAAAAATGACTGAATAATACCGGTGTTTCCCAAAAACTAGATCCCATTAAAGCGGTAAACAGGTATGCCCCAATGACAGCAAATTGGGCCTCTGTTACATCAAACCTAAAATGATAAAATTTAACTTCGTAGATTTTCACAAAAATAGTACTGCCACCAAAGTACACTGTCGCATCGCATATTTTCTATCATTTATAATCAAGGCTCAGAAATCAAAATGACCTTTTCTGAATAAACTTACTCCATAGACAAAAGTTGGGAACTTATATTATATGGAAATATGTGTAACTTCTGTATCTTAAAATAGTTGCGAGAAGTTTTCGCTGACATATTCAGAATAACGTGACATCTCGTACTGCGAACTTAACCACCACACACTTCTTATCAAAGCAAAAATTAATTACGCACGCAAAAATGTTTGGAAAAAAAATGGTCTTGAGTACTAATTATTTGTGTAAATGTTCGTATGTACCTGCCAAACTTTAGGGTGCCGGACACATAAGATTGCCAGTGAGCAGCATAAAATAGAAACATTCCAGAAAAACTTTCAAAGAAAAACCAACTTGGTTGATTTCCTAGCTGCAAAGCAATGCAGGTTCCAACGGCCACAAACACTGAAATATAAAATTATGTTCAATTTTTTGGACATGGGAATCAACGAGACGAGCTGGTCCTACTCGTGAAAAAATGATTATTAACTGCACGCAAACTGTATGGTGCCAAGTGTATGGTGTTTGGGCTGGGGGGGGGGGGATTTGGAGTGTTATTGCTAGAATAGAATACCACACAAAATTATAATGGAGTAGAGGGGTAAGTAGGGTCAAGGCGGATGTGGATGTGGGCTAGTGTCTTGGCGTGTCAGACAGTACAGAGAATATTAAAGGTCTTGGGTCCCGATGATGTTGACAATTTCAATGTTAGGATCTTGATTTTTCTATCAGTGGGTCTGGGGTGGTTTTATGTCTCAGAATCAGAACCCCCGTTCTATGGTACAGATAAACTTATCTACACGATGGAAAAATTGTCTTAAAACTGCTGACACAATAGAACATTTGTTATACTTCAAGCAACAAAGACGAACATTTTTTGTGGTACTGATGAATGTATCTGCAGAATTGAATCTGAATCTTGTCTCTTAGTTTGGGATGTGGGTCTGGGGTGTCCGAGGTCTTATGAGAATTTTTTTGTGGGGCGTGAGGAATATCAGGCTCTAGGGCTTTTGGGGATCTAAGGTTTTGTGAGATCTATGGGTAAAGGGATCCTGTGGGTTGAAGGGTGCCTGGGGTAAAAACATTGTCAGGGGTCTAAAGGGTGTCTGAGGTGTAAAAGTTTACAGAGATAGGGGTGGTCTGGAGTCTTGGAATGTAGAGGTCTTGTGGGCATCTAGGTTCCAGGGCTGTCGGTGAGCTGAACCCCTGACATGTCCTACAAACCAGAGCCCTGATACTACCATCCCTTTAACGCAGATACCCATACACCCATCTACCTGGCAGAAAAAAAGAATCTACGGCTACTTTCAGGTAAAATGTAACAGTTAATATTATGAAACTACTATAGAAATTGCCAACTATATGTTTTTATACTGTGATTCACCAAATGTTCTCAAAGTTAATACTGTCAAATGTGTGCAAGTGTATCTGATACCTATGGACAGCGCATCACATCCATGGTCAAACAGTTCACCAAGAGGTGAGCTACTCCCTGTCCTTCTTGCTTGTTTACCATCAATGGCATCAAAGGATTGGTATCCAAACAAACCCAGCACTGCTAATAAGCAAGCCCATGCTGGGAGCTGTACACAAAACGCACAATATTAAAAATCGGAAACGAATGTAAAGTTGCAACTATCAAAGTGAGTGCAATCTAATGTGACAAAAAAAGAGGCAATAACACCAAGCTGTTACTTTCTCTGCAAGAAAAGTACAAAGATCTTGGTTAAAATCTTAAAGTGAAATGACACCTAGATAAGAAAAAAAGAGGGTCAAAAAGTGAAGCACAAAAAGAAAAAGGATGTTGTGTTAACTGCATGCATCCTTAATACTACAAAGGAGTATCTGTTAGCTATTTCAAACTACAAAATAAGCCACTAAAAACCACAGTTTGGATACCAGGCGTGGGTTTGGTTAGTCATCACAAAAACGTCATGATGCAGTCACGTTTTGTGAATTTTTTTCAGGAAAAGTTCAACAACAATGATAAATTTAAAAGATGATACCTAAACTGGAATAGTAAAACATGCTTTTACACAGAATACGTGCAACAACAAATAGTGAACGTAATTGATGTGTTACACAACGTGTCCAATCCAATGGCAGTTGCACCCTCACCTGTGGATAAAGAATCGCAACCGTGGTCGAATAATTCCCCGAGTGGTGTTGCAGAGCCAGTACGGCGAGCCTGCTTGCCGTCTATAGCATCTAAAGCTTGATATATAAACAAACCTAGAGCAGCAGTTACTAATGTCCAGCCAGGAAGCTGAAAGATAGATGGAAACTTATCAATAACTTACATTTACAATATTCATAATCAAACCTATACATGTAATTGGGATAAGTGTGGGAACATGGTTCTTTGCCAGCTATGAGTAACTTGGAAAGGAAATTTCATGACAGAAGTTATTTTTTTAAGGATCTCATTTACAGAAGTGAAAACAGGTCAAAATTATGAGATAACAGAACACTTTTTCCCAAAGTGAAACATCTTTTTAATGTTGTCACGTGATGGCAACCAAAAAGCACACACACATACGCAGTTTCACTGGAAATTTTGGATATTATATGCCACACACAGCCAACTTTTTAGGTGTTAACTTAAACAGCTTTCCAAGATCAAGTTAAGTATTCAACTCCATGCATTTGCCAGGCGTGAATTATCGAGACCTTGTCTGACAAATGTCAACGATTTCTACATGACAATGCCAAATTTTCCGTCTGCATTGTGGCCTACCTAAGGCCTTGTACCTTGCAGACTTGTCCCACATTATAGCTCCCACCCTCCAGAACGTGTATCCTGACAGCCTCTGTCTCCGTTTCCAGCCTCTATTTCACGTCTAGGACACTGTACAAGGTGTCTTAGTCACACGGTTGATTGACAGTTTAGTGTAAATGACCTGGATATTCATGCTCTTTTCTGATAAGCATTGTTATCTGAAGCTCGCGCATTATTCTCATTTACGTACTTTGATCGTTGCATTTTGAAGCATCACAAGGGTCAGTAAACGATCTAATTTCACTGGGGATTGTCAACTCGCTTTTTTCTCTTTTCTTTCTCTCTGGTGCAAGTGAATCAATTCAATTATATATTAACCTACAGTTATCCTCAAGTATCTTTTTTTCAGAAATACTGTCAAATTATCCCAGCAGATTATTCAAGACATACAAACAATTGAAATTCTCCCCCGTATCTTCCTCTAAATATGGTTTGATGATTCCTTATAAAATATTGTCAAATGCAAAAGAGTTCGGCAGGATGGTAAATGGATTTACTGGTTGACTTTTTTGCGCACTGGTGCAAGAAGTGTGAACCAGATGTCTTGTGACAAATATTAACCAGCTTCGTAACAAAGGAAACTTTGATGTGTGCAAATATTTCTAGGTTATTGGGACTCCAGAGGATTAATTTACAGAACATTTGTTTAAAACACACTTATTGATATAAAAAAATAGCCTAGATCTAAATCCGACGACAAAATGTATGGACCAGACCAACTTGAGCCTACAACCAATTTACTGTTTAGTAGTGATGTCAACAAAGGAGCTTACCTCAGACTTCCCATCAGGACTGTAGTACACCAAAATAAGTGTTGAAACAACATTCATGAGTAATCCTGCTAATGTTATAGCATTTGGCGCCCACCAAAGTGGTACTTGTTCCACAAGCCATTTCCAGAACTTTTGCATAAAAGGTTCTGCTAAAGAAGTGCCGCCAGCACTGTACTTGTGCTCCGTAAGACGACGGAGTTGAAGAGCTGTTAAAACTTCAGTCATTTTCCTTCTGGGAAATAGAGTAGTATTAGCACACAGGCAGACTTTTGCAGCTTATAATAAGCATAAGAGTGATCTATTTAGGCATTAGATAAGGTCATTTGACAAGATATTATCTCGAGTTCACAAAGTTCGCTCCAAAATATAAATATGGTAGATCTAGCTGTCACGTGCCAAAAAAAGGAAAAGTTGTCTCTTACCAGTTGAACCGCACAAGGCTTATTCCCGGGGAGCGACCGGGCAAACAAAATGAAGAATGAAACAACGAAGTCAACAACTACAGAATTCGAGAAAAATAGACCAACTGTCTTTGTATATTGGAATTTTATTTTTGTCACACAAGTACAGAAAGCTATGATGCCAGATCTCATTATCTGTAGAGCTATTAGATCTAATCTATCATTTTAAAGCTTTAGCTTTTTCTGCTGAAATAATTTCCCTGTGAGAGGTGGTTTAAGTAATGTGTCAAATTGTCAAAAAGATGTCAAATGTCAAACAGCTGGACTATGGAGGAGGTTCACAAAAAATAAATTGACATAATAATGAGGTTCACACATATTAATGTCAATTTTGACATCACACGTGATGGTCATCAAAATTGGTCAAAAATACTTTCTAAGAACATTTTTAGGGGTTTTGGTGACCATCATATGTGATTGATGTCCTCACTGTGTCAAGAGATTTTTTGTGAACCTCCTCCATAGTCAAGCTATTTGACTTTTTGATACATGATATATTCATGCCTCTTAATTGGAAGTGGGTGCATTCAGTGAATTTAGTGAATGAATATTTACCTGGGGGATGCTAGGGTTGAATCTATTGTACATATTTTTGCCTAAAAGTAGTAACAATAGGTGAGATTAATCAATTCAGTTTATTTTTTTTTAAAAAAATAATGAATTTTTGCAAAAAATAGTCTTGGAACACCAAACTGAGTGATTTGGTGAGGTAGTGAACCTTTATCATGATATGTAAAAATTTGAGGTTGCCTTCCATTTTCCTCATTTCTGAAGCTAATTCTTATGTGACAGCCCTCATTTCAAAGCTTAGGACCTCCTCTACAAGAATCTGATAATTATGAAAATTTGACTAAATTACCCAGGTGACAATTGTCATTTCTCACCAAATATGCCTGGTTTTCAGCCACAAAATGAGCCAAAATTTACAAAAATAGCCCTGTGACGGGCTGAGGTGGTTTAAGTTAAAAAAGATGTCAAATTGTCAAAAAGATGTCAAATGTC
>JBCAUG010163165.1:0-20205 GCA_038406175.1 Haplosyllis leylae | reverse complement strand
CGCACCACAAACGCCGCGTTGTTTTATTTTATATACGATATATTTACGCAACACAAAGAAGTAGTTACACGGATAGGAAGAAATTGCCTTATGACCGTTATAGGACCCGGTTCATAAGATAACAATTACGAACCCTGTGTACAACAGCCTTTAAATCATCTGCATTTGTGAAATGAAACACGTTTTTAGGATTCACTTTAATTTTCTTTTCGTAAATCTCTTTCAGGAGACCACCTTCTGCTTTCTGAAATTTATGAAGATGAGCAAAATTATCCAATTTTACTATCTTCAAACTGAAATAGGAAAGAATGTTCAAACTTCTTCCTTAGATTTGAGAGGTATGACTCTCTTTCGATGAACAAGACAATTTAACCTCAAACAAATCCATTGTTGAAGTGCCTTCTGGAATCATCGCTTGATATATAGGGTGTGTAGCAAGGTCTTCCAGACTTTTAACAGGAACCTTAATTATCTTTATTGTTGAAAAGGCTAGAAGATTGCCTGAATATATTGCAACTGTTGTCATGATGAAACCCCAATAACAGGCAGTAAATATTCGGGATGCATTCAGTAGTGGTGGCTGATAACTTCCTAAAATGTCACAAAAGTGTGTACCAAGAAAATATTGCAAGAAGTAGTTATCTTTCCTCCATCATATGATCAGACATTATTTTGGAGATACAGAACAATGAAATGATTTCACCTTGATTCACCATTTTCCCAAAACACTGAAGTATCCTAATTGGATTTGTGGAAAATTTATGTAGGATTTCATGTTTATTTCTCAATGATAGGGTGTCAAGGATTCCAGTTGTGAGTACAGCAACGATTATAGCTGCAACTACTGACCACCATACATCAGGCTAAAATATCAAAACAACTGTCAGCAGTAGGCTGCCCGGCACTCTTTATAAAACTTTATGTTTGATCTTTCATTGATTCCTTCCTTTTTATAATACATAGAAATAAAGCTATCTGCCTCCGACTCTTTCTTCTGAATATTATATTCATAATCTAATTGCTTCAGTTTAACAGACTGCAAATAACAACCATCACTCAGATAAAAGACTGTTAATAGGTTTTACCCCAAACAAATTCACGTAAAAAATCCATTTATTTTCATCAGGAATTTTAATGATAAATGCTCGGTCTTCGTGCCAAATTGGATATAAAAAATCAACAACATCTGATCTATTTGATGTAACATGAAGGAAAGTAGCACCAATGTCAACCTCCTACGGGAGAAAAACGCGAATTTATAATGATAAATTATATATATAGTTATTGTTACTAGTATTGTAGCCGAATATTCAATAAATTTCTTAAGTTGGCTTTACTTTATCTTGGTCAGAAAGTCAAACTGTTGCAAAATGTAAAGAAGTGAGATGCAGTCTGTGTTGTAGCTTACTTTTCTGATAAGTTGACCAACAATTCCAGACCGAGATCCATTCTTGTAAAGGGCTCCAAAGGTTCCATCACTCGGTTCTTTGATTTCATAACTGCAAAAGAATGGTGACCCCTTAACTAAACATTTGTGCTGAAACACATTGGTATAAATGATAAACACATGTATGACTTTAGTTGTCAATAAAGAGAAATTGGACTGAGCAAGGAAGCTTGACTTTTGTTTATTGCCTAAGTACAATTTGTTTGTTGCTGGCTCGTTAGAGTCAGCTTAGTGATTGAGATAGGGGGCCCGCAAGATTTTAGGACAGGGTGGGGAGAGCCTTTGACACTTTTTATGTTAATGAAACCTATGCTACTGTGGAGTGATTGGTGAAAATGTGGTGATTGTATTGTGTGGTATTTTTGTGAGGGGTATTGTGTGGAATTTGGTGTGGGATATTGTGCAGGGTATTGTGTGGGGGTTTTTGTGTGGGATTTTGTGTAGGGTATTGTGTGGGATTTTGTGTGGGGTATTGTGTGGGGGTTTTGTGTGGGGTATTGTGTGGGGTTTTGTGTGGGGTATTGTGTGGGGGTTTTTGTGTGGGATTTTGTGTAGGGTATTGTGTGGGATTTCGTGTGGGGTATTATGTGGGTATTGTGTGGGGGTTTTGTGTGGGGTATTGTGTGGGGTTTTGTGCAGGATATTGTGCGGGCTTTTATACAGGCTTTTGTGTAGGGGTATTGTGCCAGTTTTGTGTAGGATATTCAACTGATAACAGCTCCTTACGATCTCGGTCCTTTTTGAAACAACGCCAAAATTAAATGTCAATAATTTCTTTTATAGACTGAAAAACATAAAAACCATTCAAAATTTACTAAAATCCTTTTTTCAGTCGGTAAAAGAGATTATGGCCTTTGTTTCATGTGGCTCTGATCCAATGAAAATAGTGGAATTGCGCCCAACATATGATAAACATATTTATTGACGAGCCTTTCACTAATAAAAATTGTCGCCTTGAACCTAAGATAAATGGAAATTCAAATGTATCAGGTGCACACAGAGATGAGCCAAGAGAGGGTAGAACTTACTCAAAGTTTAAGTATTCTGCCAGTGTATCAAAGATATTCCAGACTATGCCGTAGTAGATCAGGGAACCATTAATCGTGTGTTTCTTGCACTGCCATGGTGGTAGCTGTTCGCATTTGAAATGAATTACCGTTTTATTTAAATTGATCGTACTCGTTGACGGTAAATGCACGGCTGCAGGTTATGTAGCACCTACCCAAAACAACTGTCATTGCTCCTCCCACTCCAAATGGCCTTGAGAAATGAGCCTGTGACTTTGTCAAATGAGATCATTTAGGGGTGTGGCAAAAATATAAAGTTATAAGATCACCAAGCCCATTTGCTAATTCTACAAGGTCACAGGTTCATCTATCAAAGCCACACCCCTAAATGACCTCATCTCTCAAGGTCATTTGGAGTAGGAGGAGCAATGACAGTTATTTTGGGTAGGTGTTACATAACCCCTGGCCATGAATTCACCGTCAATGACTACCATCATTGTAAAACTTCCGGTCAGTTTGAAATCAAAGTTAATGCAATCCTTCAGTAAATCCTTCTTCGATTTAAAGTTTTGTGTGGGCCACGTTTAAGATTTTCAAACAGTATTCTCTGTTGTGAATATTTTTCACTTTTGTATTCGAATCCAGTTAAAGATCCTTTTTGGTGGAACAATTTAAAGCGCTTTTTAAATACTTACCTCCAAAGTAGAGAGTACAAAATGTTTTTTTTGTTCAAAAGGCAAAGAATATTTCATCTCTCTGGTGGGAACGTACCCTCGCATTTACATTTTTAGTTTACAATAAATCACAGACAATGCAACAACAAATAGTACATAAAACGCAAGACCGTCAACCAGCGAGGCTATTTTTCTAGCTCTAATGTAAAAGCTTTTATCATTGAACGCTGTGTAAATTAAAGACCATGTGCAAAATATGTCCACAAATATGTCACCGTTATTATTTACTGGTGCCTAGCAACCATGGGTGTTCAGTTATTTTCAAGCCCATTTTTCAAAAGAGAAATGTAAAATCGTGTGGTTTGATTTCATCATCTGATATGTTCATTGGAAATTTCCTGCAACCTAATTTGTGTACAGATTACATCTCTAAATAGTTTATTCTATTCTGAGATAGGATCGATAAAATTGTACGGTCCCAAACCTGGTGCAAGCTGCCGCACACACACTGGATTTTGAGAGCCCCATTGGACGCTAATAACTCATAACTAATAACTGTGATCAGTCACAGAGCCAGTCAGATCAAGGTCATTATAGTATTTTAGGCCCCGCACAGTACAGTGCGAGCTTCAGCTTCAGTAAGAGAGTAAGTAGTACATTCAACTAGTCTACGAGACCTCGTACATACTCAACAATAAACCTGTAAAACTGAAGAGATAACCGGTAATGAGAGGTTTACTGCCCCTAACGTATTCAGTCTCAGTCGCTACATGAGACCACCATTTAACTCCACAAGTAGAACTCGCATAATTGGTGTAAAATCCGGGCAGTAAAATGTAAAATGTACTCTCTAAGTACTCTCTAAGTACTCTCTAAGTACGCACAATTGCCTGAGCCGAGAGTAAACATTTTGTTATTACGTTACCAGCTTTCTTACCATTTATGCTTTGTGATATTTTCAAATATTAGGAAAGATTAAAACAGTTGTTCACATTTTTCATATTTCGTCAGTTTCTTCTCCACTTGCATGGAGGACATTTGTAGATTTTTATGAACTTAACTGAACAATTTTCCAAGAGAAAGACAGCAGTCGATACTGTCAAACCAACAGACAAAACTATGAAAGCTCCCTTCGCAGTTTCCAGTTGAGCTTGAGAATGGCGAATTGATGACAGACTCTTGTCACAATTGTTTTCCTTCGGCATATAATCTTTATACCACTTTAATATTAAGCCTGATTCCACCATGGACACAATTCTGCAATGTAATTTTAATATAATTAACATTCATCGAAACAAGATATCTATTTTAATGTCAACATTATGTTGCATCTGCTTATTACATATAATTTCAGTAGAAATAAGAATTCAAGTGTGTGAAATTTATACTAATTTTTCTTTGCAAATGTTCAATGCTACGTTGCTGAATTTTAAAAAATGAAATAATAATATTCAACAGGTGTCACATCTGCACGGATTTTGGCTAAATAACACCAAAAGAGAAACATGGAATGAAATTTAATTTTTAAATTGAACTAATTTAGATATTTTTATTTGCCTTTGAAGCTAAGACATATGTCGCGGATTACTAAGGGGTGGGGATGGTATTCCGAGATCACGTCTGCTTCTTCCGAGCCTGGCGTTGGAGCCAGGATGACTTTCCAAGATTTTTTCACGACTTAATAGGGCTCTGGTCCTATAAACAGTGGTCCCTGTATTACTTAATCAGTTTTTTCGCCTCAATTTATTCTAGCAACATAGTGTTAAAAAGTTCATGTTACATTTGATAGAAATTCTACACAGAATTATTTAAATCTGGTCAGCAAAAATGAATTTAAAATATCAATTTTTAGCTTAACTTTTAAGTTCTGCTAATTATTTAACACAAAGTTGACAGATCTGCCAGAATAAGGTTGAAAATGAAAACCGCTATTGGCATGCTTCTGACATCTGGAATGCACTCAGGGTAATTGGTACAAATCTTAACTATTTCCAGGTTCCAACCCTATTGTAGGGTATGGTTCCGTTGGGAAGTAAGAACTAGAACAGCTTTATAATTAATAATTCACGAGGGGTTTCTGACTGGAGTCCAGGGTCCAATATCATGGCCCACCATATCCTAAGTCTCTTTTTGGAGTCAGTCTATGACGAGGCAAATTTTGGAATTGACCCTAGGCCTTCGGAAGCTGGGGTATTTATAGGTTTCAGAAGGGTGTTAAGAATATCTGGGATGTCATAAGGCATATGCATGAGTAGTAGTCTTCAAGAGAATGACTATTAACACATGGCTACTCCAGGACCGACACATGGGCCTGAGGTCAACATTCCAATCTCCAGGCTTATGCTTAAGAACCACCAGTTTCTGTATGGTACAATAGTTACAACAATTATCCGGGTGTAAGGGCTTCCAGGGAAGGAGGATAAAAAGTAGGAACTTAGGTAGGAACACAGTGACATATGCATTTCAAAAGGAAAATTAACATGATTAAAGTTTAACCAGTAAGACATCAATATTTCGAATCTATTCTTATTTGTTGGGTTGTACTAACTTCAAAGAGCGTTTACATTTACAGTTACGGGTCATTTACCATGATATTGAATACTTTACATAAACTATCTTACTTTTTGTTGAACATATCTGTGTATTGAAATCCTTTATGAACTGGAAATGCAAACGGTGGTGATGGGAGATTTGTATTGTAAATAATGATATCGCAATAGCCCTCAATGCCTAGAAGGTACTTCCATTCAGCACCTGGTCCTATAAAGACGATGTTTTCATTGCGAATCGTGTGCAGAACAGCCTTAAAATTCTCTGCATTTCTGATATGAAACACATTTTTAGGATTCACTTTAATTTTCTTTTCCCAAATCTTCTTTAGGAGACCACCTTTTGCTTTCTGAAAATTGTCAGGAGTATTGAAATTATCAGTCATTGGGTCAATTTTACATTATCTGTCAAATGTATTGTGAAAGAACGTTCGTACGTCAAAAAATGTACTCCAAAGACTAATATTTCCATTAACTGAAAAAAGACAATTTAACCTCAAATATATCCTTTATTGAAGTGCCTTGTTGAACTATGGCTTGATATGTAGGATGTCCAGCAAGGTCTTCCAGGCTCTTCAGGGGGAGCTTTGATCTCTTTATAGTCGAAAAGGCAAAGAGATTGCCGGAATATATTGCTACTGTTGTTATGATCAAAATCCAATAACATGAGGTAAACACACGGGATGCATTTAGTTGTGGTGGCTGATGACACCCTAAAATGTTACAAGGCTATGTAATAATAATACATTGGATGAGGTAGTCGTCTTTGATTACGAATACTAAATGATTTTTGTCAGATATATTTGAGTGATACCTTGATTGACCATGTTTCCAAAACTCTGAAATATCTTAACAGTGTTTGTAGATATTTTGTGCAAAGTTTGATCTTTATTCTTCAAGGATAAGGTGTCAAGGATTGTAGTTGTTAGTGCAGCAGTGACTATAGTTGCAATAAGTGTCCACCATACATCACTCTAAAACATCAAAAGAACGTCAACACTTCAGGGCACACTTCTCTTGTCATTTGACTGGAACAGTTTGATCTTTATCTGATTCCTACCTTTTTGTAACCGTCGAAAAAGGAAAAAACACCAATGATTTACAACTCTGTTTTCTGAACAATATATTCGTAATCTAATTGCTTCAGTTCAAAATCATGACTCAGATTTACCTCAAACAGATGCACGTAAAGTTTCCTTTTATTTTCACGAGGAATTTTTGTTATAAAGGAACGGTCTTCATACCAAAATGGATACAAATAATCAACAACATTTGATCTATCAAATGTAACATAAAATCCAGCAGCACCAATGTCAGCCTCCTACAAAAGAGACACAGGAATTTCTGAGGATATAAATCGCTCAAAACTTCATTTCAAAGAAAAACTTTTTATTTGATAATACTTATAGAATAATAAATTCCCCAAGAAGTCATTCTGTCATTAAATTGTTAACACATTCAAAATATTGCAATAATGTCATCAAATTGAATGTAGTCTGTATTGTGGCTTACTTTTCTTATAAGTTGACCAAAAATTCCAGACCATGATCCATTTTTATGAAGAGCTCCAAACATTCCATCACTTGGTTCCCTGATTTCATAACTGTAAAATAATAGTCCCTTATTTCATAACTGTGAAATAATAGTCACACAACAACTAAAATTGAAACTTTTTCGCTGAAATACATTGGAAAAAATGTATATCACAGTATATCAGGTACATACAAGATTGAGCCAAGAGAGAGAACATAACTTACTCAAAGTTTAAATATTCTGCCAGAGTGTGGAAGATCTCCCAGATAATTCCCTGGTATGTTATAGAACCATTAGTAGTTTGTTTCTTGTATTGCCATGGCGGTAGCTGTTGACATATATAATTGTAGATTATGGGTTTTGCTTTATTTTAATAGTATCACTCGCGAGGTTTTCCATGTCATTTTCTTCAATCTCAAGTTTTGTGTGGGACACGTTCATGATTTTCGAACATTATTCTCTCCACATTAATTTTTGTTATATTGGAATGCAGTAAAAGACGACACAACGATAAAGTGACTGCTTCAAATACTTACCTCCAAAGTAGAAATAACAAAATGCTTCTTTTGATCCAAAGGCATAGAACGCTTCATTTCGTTGATGGTAATAAACACGGTTTACAACGTTTTCAATGATTTATCCCTGGGAATGCAGTGACGAAATATACGCAGAGACCTTTATAATGTTGGTAATGCATTCCACGAATGCAGAAGCTTTAATGCTTGAAAGTAAATGCACATTTAAGCAATTTATACAAAAAGTTCATATCATTGCCATTATTTTAATTTAAGAGTATTTACTCATGTCTGGCAGCAAACCTATCTTCGGAAGTAAAATATTAGGATACGTTTGTCTGACTTTTAATGTCCACTTTTTTTGTTAATTGAAAAGTACTAATTATAGAGTCATGCATATTATGTTAACATTCTATTCATTTTGTAAAATAAAAATTCTCTAGCGCTCTCAAGAAGGTAGAATTGTGGTTTGATCTGAACGATTCTTGTTTGTTTAGAGTCAGCTTAGGGATTAAATGAGGGGCTCCAGAAAATTTAGGGAACATTCTGGCAATTTTATAATAATCAAGTGGTGGCCAATCAGTTAATTTGCGTATCAGTAGATCATTTTACAATGCCACATGATACCTACGCTCACAGCGACATATTTTGATATGTCCATTGAAAATTCACGCAACCCAAATTGTATTAAAAAAGAACTGATTCTCTGCCACAAAGATGAATTACTTCTAATGGCTGTCGATATTGTACATGATGTGCAATACGCTCAGTACAGGTCCTTCCTTATTTAGTACCTAGCCTGTTGTCAACGAAACTACACAGTTGAGTTTTTCACGATAGACGTTTCTGTCAGATTATCTGACAGATCTCTACACAGGGAAGAGCAAAAAAATTTCGTCAAAAATTGCCCTCAGTGGGGTTTGAAACCAGGACCTCTGGTTCCTCAGGCCAATTCCTTATCAACTGAGCTTGGCAGAAATCTGTTGGGCAGGAGATTGCTGAAGTGAGCTTTGTTTCATGCACCGCTTCATATGTTGAATTTGTTCATTTCTAGAATCAATAGAGCATGACTTTATATAAAGGCCATGAAGATTCAGGCTGGGAACTGAATGTTGACTCAGCTCAGTTGGTAAGGCATTGGCCTGATGATCCAGAGGTCCTTGTTTCAAACCCCACTGGGGAAATTTTTGACGAATTTTTTTTTGCTCTTCCCTGTGTAAAGATCTGTCACATAATCTGATAGAAACGCATATCGTAAAAAACTCAAGTGACATCGTACCTTCTTTTCTATGAACACAAAACTACGAGATCCTAAGCAGAGAACAAATGTTATGAATGGTATTGGGCTTCAATTATTAAAAATAATTATCAATCAATATCTTCCGAGTATAATAGATCTACATCTTTATGGTTTGGTATATTGTCAAATATTGAAAAGATTAAAACAACTGTACAGTATCCTATATTTGTCAGTTTCTTCTCCACTTGCAAGGAGGACATTTGTGATTTTTTATGAACTTAGCTGCAGAAATTTCAAAGAAAAAGACAGCAGTCGATACTGTCAATCCAACAGACAGAACTATGAAAGCTCCCTTCGCAGTTTCCAGTTTAGCTTGAGAATTGTGAATGGATGTTAAACTCTTGTCACATTTGTTTTCCTTTGGCATATAATCCTTGTACCACTTTAATATCAAGCCTGATTCCACCATGGACATAATTCTGTAAAGTAATTTTAATATAACCAAATAATAGAAGCCTAGAATAAAACCAAGAAAAGAAATGGTGTCAATTTTGTCCCGTCAACCAGTGTTAAGGAAACTTGAGAAAAGATTTGAATGTTCATCTCCAATGAAACAAGATATCTATATTAATTTCCAAATTATATCGTATCTCCTTATCACACATATTTTCAGTAGAATTAGGATAAAAGTATGTAAAATTTACACTTATTTTAATTTTTCTTTGCAAATGTTCATTGCTACGTGATTGAATTTAAAAAATGAAATAGTAAAATTCACGAAATCACAAGACCAACATAGAATGAGATTTAAATTTGAACTTAAAATTTAACTAATTCTATACATATTTAGGTTTGCATTTAAAGCACATATATATAATTCAAAAGGAAAATTAACATGATTAAAGTTTAATGAGTATGCTATGAATGATTTGAATAAGTAAAATCGGATCTGATCTGTTGGGTTGTAGTAACTTCAAAGAGGGTTTTGCATTAAGAGTTATGGGTCCTAAGACCTCGATATTGAATACTGTACTGTCTTACTTTTTATTGAACACATCTTTGTATTGAAATCCTTTAGAAACCGGAAATGCAAATGGCGGTAATGGGAGATTTGTATTATAAATAATGACATCGCAGTGGCCTTCAGTAACTAGGTAATGCTTCCAGTGAGTACTAGATCCTATGGAGATGATGTGTTCATTCCAAACCCTGTGAACAACAGCTTTAAAATCCTCTGCATTTTGGAGATGAACCACATTTTTAGGATTCACTTTAATTTTCTTTTCATAAATCTCCTTCAGGAGACCACCTTTTGCTTTCTGAAATTTATGAAGATGAAAACAATTATTGAATTTTATATTTTCAAACTAAAATAGGAAAGAATGTTGATGCATTACAAAGATGTATCAAACTTCTTCCTTAGATTCGAGAGGTATGATTCTCATTTGATGAACAAGAACATTTAACCTCAAATAAATTCGTTATTGCACCGCTTCCTGGAATAATCGCTTGATATGTAGGATGTACAGCAAGGTCTTCCAGACTGTTAACAGGAAGCTTAATTTTCTTTATTGTTGAAAAGGCTAAGAGATTGCCTGAATATATTGCTACTGTTGTTACGATCAAAATCCAATAACAGGCGGTGAATAAACGGGATGCATTTAGTTGTGGTGGCTGATGACTTCCTAAAATGTTACAAGGCTATGTAATAATCAAACATTGGAAGAATTGGTTGTCTTTGAATGATTTTTATCAGTTATTTTTGAGTGATACATGATTGTACCTTGATAGACCATGTTCCCATAACTCTGAAATATTTTTCCTATGTTTGCGGATCTTTTGTTCAAAATTTGATGCTTATTTGTCGAAGATAGAGTGTCAAGGATTGTAGTTGTTAGTGCAGCAGTGACTATAGTTGCAATAACTGTCCACCATACATCACTCTAAAACATCAAAAGAACTTCAGCAGTACACGGTACATCGCTCGTGTCATTCAGGTTTTCCACGATACGCGTTTCTGTAAGATTATCTCACAGATCTCTACACAGGGAAGAGCAAAAAAAATTCGTCAAGAATTGCCCCCAGCCAGGATTGAACCAATGATCTCTGGATCATCACTCTTATGTTTTACTGACTGTACTAGCCTGGTATGTGTTGGCCAGAAGATTTCTGAAGTGAGCTTTGTTTCATACACCACTTCACATTCTGGACTTGGATCATTTATAGAATCAATAGAGCATGACTTTATAAAGGCCATGAAGACTCAGGCTGGCAACTGAATGTTGACTTAGCTCAGTTGGTAGAGAATTGGCATGATGATCCAGAGGTCATGGCTTCAATCCTGACTGGGACAATTTTTGACAATTTTTTGTTGCTCTTCCCTGTATAAAATCTATCAGATAATCTGACAGAAACACATAACTAGAATGGACTGGAACAGTTTAAACTTTATTTCAGTATATAATATTAAGCAAGACTGTGATAAAATTGTTGGTAGGTTTTACCTTAAACAGATTCAGGGAAAACATCCATTTATTTTCATCAGGAATTTTGATTATGAGGCATGGGTCTTCATACCAAAATGGATACAAAAAATCAACAACATTTGATCTTTCAAATGTAATATAAAATGCAGAAACACCAATGTCAGCCTCCTACAAAAGAGCCACAGGAATTCCTGAAGTTCATATTGAAGAAAAACCTATTATTTACTAATATATATGACTAATAAACTCCTGAGATAGTTCTTCTTTACTTCAAATTGATCACATATTCAGAATATTGCAGAATGTCATGAAATTGAATGTAGTCTGTATTGTGGCTACTTTTCTGATGAGTTGACCAATAATTCCAGACCAAGATCCATTTTTATGAAGAGTTCCAAACATTCCAGCACTTGGTTCTTTGATTTCATAACTGGAAAATAAAACATAAATTGAAACATTTACATTGTAACACATTGGATTAAATGCAAATTAAAGCATATCAGGTGCATACAAAATTTAGCCCAGAAAGATGACAGAACTTACTCAAAGTTTAAATATTCGGCCAGAGTGTGGAAGATCTCCCAGATAATTCCTTGGTATGTTATAGAACCATTAATCGTTTGTTTCTTGTACTGCCATGGCGGGAACTGTTGGCATTGGACCATAAAATTTTGTTTTATGTCAATTGTATTACTCACGGTCTTTTCATGTCTACTTTTTCAATTTCAAGTTTTGTGTGGGACATATTCAAGGTTTTTGAACAGCATTCTCTCCGCATTAACTTTTGAAATGCAATAGTGTTAAAGGTGGCGCAACAATAAAGGTTCTGCTTTAAATACTTACCTCCAGAGTAGTAATCACAAAATGCTTTTTTTCATCCAAAGGCAAAGAATGCTTCATTTCGCTGGTGTGAATATTAAAGCACGATATACACCTTAGCATTTACATTGTTAGTTCATGATAGAACTAAATCACTGAGAATTCAGTGGTATAGAATACATGTATACGTAAAACCCAAAACCTTTTATATTGTTGGCAATACATTTCACGAATGTAAAAGCTTTAATGATTGAATGTTAATGTACCAATGTACATCTAAGATCTTGAGCAAAAAAATGTCCATACATTTAAATTTAAGTGTATTTACCTATGACTAACAACCACTGATGTTCAGTTGTCTTAAAACCCATTTTCCGTAAAGAAATATTTTCTGACTTTCTTTAATATTAATGTTTTGTTAATACAGTGATATGGTTGTAATATTTGGAGATATAACACAAGAATCATGGCGATTTATAACTTGTTAAAACATCCAACCAACACATCTATTTCCGAACATTGTAGAATATTAAAATGTAGCAAGTAAAATTTAAATGTACAAATTCCGCCGTGCAGTTTATTTTGTACTATTTCAATTCTCTGACATCCTCAAGAAATGTAGAATTGCGAATCTGAACCTGAATATTTCTGGCTCGTTTAGAGTCAGCCTAGTGATTGAATGAATGGGTCCAGGAAATTTAAGGAACATTCTGGTAGTTTTATGATAACTAATCAGCTAATTTGTTTACCAGTGAAGTCATATGTACGTCACAAGACAGTATATGGACTAAGTTCACAAAGTCATAACTTGATATGTCCATTGAAAGTTCACACAACCCAAATTTAAATAAAAAAAATTGATCTATGGGAAGATTCTCTCCCACAAGGATCAATAACACGTAATGGCTGCCAAGAGTGTACAGGATGCGTAGTACGTTGAGTGTGTACTTTCTTTATTTAGTACTTAGCCTGTTTCCAGCGAAATTGCACAGTGACCGCTTACCTTGTTTTATGTGAACGCAAAACTACCAGATCCTAAGCAGAGAATAAACGTTATCAATGGTATTGGGCAACAATTGAAAATAAATATCAATCAAAATTTTTCGAGTATAATACATCTTTATGGTTTCGGATAGATCTATTACTTGGGATTAAAACAATTGGATATCTCTGTCATATTTTCTCAGTTTCTTCCCCAATTACACAAAGAACAGTTGTGAATCGTTAGTAATTATTTCTTGCGAACTTCGCTGCAGAAATTTCCAAGAAAAAGACAGCAGTCGATACTGTCAATCCAACAGACAGAACCATGAAAGCTCCCTTCGTAGATTCCAGTTTAGCTTGAGTATGGTGAATGGATGTTAAACTCTTGTCACATTTGTTTTCCTTTGGCATATGATCCTTGTACCACTTTAATATCAAGCCTGATTCCACCATGGACATAATTCTGTAATGTAATTTTAATATAACCAAATAATAAAAGCCTACAGAATCAAACCAAGAAAAAAAAATGGTGTCAATTTTGTGCAGTCAACCAATGGTATGAAAACTTCAGAAAAAACTAGTTTGTACATTTTGTCTAATGTAATGTTTTAAGTTGTAGATTACTTCAAAAAAGGGTTTACATGAAAAATAGATCTACTGAACTCAAACACATTGATATTAAAACTGCACAAGAAATATCTTACTTTTTGTTGAACATGTCTTTGTATTGAAACCCTTTAAAAACTGGAAATGCAAACGGCGATGATGGGAGATTTGTATTGTGTACAATGATATCACAGTGGCTCTGAGTCACAAGATGGCGTTTCCAGTGAGTACTAGATCCTATGGAGATGAGGTGTTCATTCCGAATCCTGTGTACAACAGCATTTAAATCTTCTTCATTTCTGAGTTGAAACATATTTTCTGGATTCACTCTGATCTTCTTTTCCCAAATATCCTTTAGTAGACCCCTTTTGGCTTTCTGTAATTTATGAAAGTGAGGTAAAATATCAGCTAATGGGTAAATTTTGAAAACAAAATGGGAAGGAATGTTGATGTATTACAAAAATTGTGTTCAGTTTCTTCAATTAGCTTCTAACAGTAAGATTTCAATTTAATGAAAACAAATTTAACCTGGAATAAATCCAGTATTGCAGTGCCTTGTGGAATCGTGGCTTGATATGTAGGATGTGCAGCAAGGTCTTCCAGACTGTTCATCGAAAGGTTAGTTCTCTTTATTGTTGAAAAGGCGAGGAGATTGCCTGAATATATTGCTATTATTGTTATGATCAAAATCCAATAGCAGGCAGTAAATATTCGGGATGCATTTAGTTTTGGTGGATGATTACTTCCTGAAATGTTAATTGTTCTTATTCAAGTGATCAGCTTTAACCAGACAAGAGATTAGATTTTATATCAGAAATATCACGCCACGCAATGATTTTACCTTGATTCACCATGTTCCCAAAATACTGAAGTATCCTAACTGGATTTGCAGATATATTATGCAGAAGTCGATGTTTATACAGACTTCGATGTTTGTCTGCCAATGATAGGGTGTCAAGGATTGCAGTTGTTAGGGTAGCAAAGATTATAGTTGCAACAATTACCCACCATACATCACCCTAAAATACCAAAACAACTGTTAGCAGTTGGCTACCATCCACCCTTCATGAGATTGGCGTAGTTTGATCTTTCATTGATTCCTTACTTTTCAGTACAGACGAAAGGTGCAATAATGATAAATTATCGCGCAACGCAATGATTTTACCGAAAAATTCGGACTAAAAAGCAGCGAAACTTACCTCAAAAAGCTTCATGTAAAACATCCATTTATTTCCGTCAGGGATTTTAATGATAAATGCTCGGTCTTCATACCAAAATGGATTCAAAAAATCAACAGCTTCTGATCTATTTGCAGCAACAACAAATGCAGCACCTCCAATGTCAATTTCCTACAAGATGGGAACTAGATTATTAATGATGAAGACAAATCTGTCAAAACTCCCCTTATTACCTAGCTTTGCAATGCAAGATATGGAATAGCAGAGGCCCTGTGAAGGAAGAAAGACTTCATACTTAAACTCAGCCACGCATACGAAATGTCAGGTACTGAAAGTTTCACCAGGTGGCTCGTTGGTGTGAAGGGAGCGAAAGGTGCGAAGGGTGTGATGGGTGTGAAGGGGTGCAAAAGGTATGAAGGCAATCTTTGCACCCTTTGTACATTTCTCACCAGCCTTTGCACCCTTCTCACCCACCTTCACACCCTTTTCACCTTTCTTAATAGCCTTCACACCCTACTCACCAACCTTCACATCTTTCTCATCAGCCTTTGCACCATTTTTATCAGCCTTTGTACCCCTTTGCACCTTCTCACCAGCCTTTGCACTTTTCTCACCAGCCTTTGTACCCATTTCACCAGCCTTTGTATCCCTTTGCAGCTTTCACACCAAATGGTATGAAGGGGTGCAAATGATGCAAAGGCTGGTTCAAAGGGGTGTAAAGGGTGCAAAAGGTACAAAGGATGAAAAGGGGTGTGAAGGCTGGTGTGAAGGGTGCAAAGGGTTGTGAAGGGGTGCAAAGGGATGTGAAAGGTATGGAGGCTACAAAGGGGTGCAAAGGTAATTTTAAACTAGGTTTTTGGGTCCCCACCACCTGTGAGTGCAAAAAGTTTGATTACAACATATGTCCCCATCACCTGCAGATCGAACCACCTCTCCATGTACATTCAAAGAACAGCAAATGGCATTTGTAGGTCCCCACCATATTCCCAACATTTTGGGGCAAAAAGACCAAACTAACTACTAAGGTGACCCTAATGAGCCACCCAAAAAATTTTTATCTCGTAAAATGCATTGTATTGTATCTGTATTGTATACATATTTTACATTTCTGACAAGTTGACCGATAATTCCTGACCAAGATCCATTCTCGTGAAGAGCCCCATACGTTCCATCAGAGGGTTCTTTGATTTCAAAACTGCAAAAAATGATAGCAGAACAAGTAAATTTAAAACATTTATGCTGAAACCGACCGAAAAATGTAAATCGAGACATATCTGCTGCATAGATCTACAAATTTTAACCAAGAGAATGGGACTTACTCAAAGTTTAAATATTCTGCTAAAGTATTAAACATATTCCAGACTATCCCACAGTAGGTCACGGAACCATTGATCATGTGTTTCTTGTACTGCCATGGCGGTAGCTGTTGGTATTTAAAATGCATCGCTGTTTTATTTCAATTGTATGGCTCGCGGTCAGATAGAAATAAAAGTAGCAACAACCCCTCCATGTCTTTTTCTTGAATTTCAAGATTTCTTCGATACACTTTCAGGATTTCCTTGGGAGTAGGTGCGCAATGTTGACAACCATCATTGGACCTTCTGAATTTTTAACCACATGCTGTCCAGTTTTATTTTTTGTCAACTGTTATCGCTTTTGTACTGAAATCCAGTTGAATCATAAAAACTCGTGATACTTACCTCCAACGAGGAAAGCACAAAATGCTTCTTTTGATCAAAATGCAAAGATCGTTTCATTTCCTCGGCAGGAATATTAAAACACGAGGCACACCTTTCCACATAGTATTGTTGTTTATAGTTTGTGATTTGTCATTGATAATGCAATGACAAATAAAACACAACGCGTGAGACCTTTCGAAGCTTTGGTAATACTTTGTACGAATGTAAAGCTTTGATAATTGAAAGTTAATGTACATTTATGATGTGCACAAATGTCTGCACCATCTCTGCTTATTTACATTTCCGAATATTTAAGATGCCTAGCAACCATTGATGTTCAGTTATCGTTAAGCCTTATTTGTCTGATGATTTCCTTTAATGTGACATTTAAATTTTTTCTGTAATACCGTTGTATAGTTCTAATGTTTGAAGATATTGTACGAGAAACAAGGCAATCGATGGCCTCCCGTTAAAAAATATCTAAATATATCAATGGGCTATTCCTTAGTATTTCAGAGATATAAAAATGCAGCATGTAAAATTAATTTCCAGCAATTTTGGATGAACATTCACACATTTAGTTCTTAGTACTTTAGTACTCTGCCTCATCAGTGTTGGGACCTGAATTTCTGACCAATGAATATCCCTCTGGCCTGACAACCAATTCTGAAAATCCACAACATCGGAACAACTGCAACATGCAGCTTATATTAAACAGTTTATGTTAAAAATGGATAAATCAAAGCATGTCTCCTGTGTTAATTTGAAGTATGTTTCAGATTGAAAGCTGTATTTTCAAACAAACTCTCAAACATTTTAAATGACCACTTTATTCCAACATTATCACAATTATGATTCAATACAGCTTCAAGCAGCCTCCCTGATATTGTCTTAAAGACCTTTCTGTTCTAAAATCTTCCAAGGGTAGCTTTTGCTTAACTGGCACGAGAATGGGTGGATTGGGGAAGTGGTAGGGGGTAGCCTACCTACCTGGCTCGGGGTACCCTACATGTCTGGCTGAAAGATGGATCATTTTTGCCTTACCTGATACACCTTGGCAAAAACAAGATTCAGGTTCTAGAATGACTCTGGATGTAACTCCAGCTCCTCTCTCGAGAGTTGACAAATAGTTTGTCATTAGAGAACCTTCACAACTAGGTGATTAACAGTTTGTCAGCAGTGCATCAACCAATGAGAAGTTGGGTGCATTTATAATAACTTATACAGACAGAAACAATTTTATTTTTTCCAATTTTAATTTTAATATCACTGACTTACATTGACAAATAACGAGACATTGTGAAGTGAGATACCTGAATGGTTCTTTGTGCACGACAAAATTCTTTTGAGCCATGTACTGTTTAAATATTTTTTGATAATGTTTTGATTTTTAAGTACATGCTAACCTCACGATATCAACTGTTTATTCATCAACAAGTATTTGGAATGGCTTCTGAGTTAAAATAAAGATGAGAGAAACAATTAAAACCACTGCATCAACACCTTAATTTGATAAATAGCGTAGCTGGGAGTTTACTTTCCTTTGAATGAGGTTCATAGCTGCGATACCTATTTCTTCGGAGCTTTGCTAAAAATATTTCTAATATCAAGACAATAAACGCTGCAGTTAATCCCACAATCAAAACAGCAAAAAGTCCTTTCGTACGGTCAAGATTAGCTTCTTCATGACCAATTGAAATGAAAGATCTGTCACATTTTCTTTCTCTTGGTAAATGGTTTTGGTACCACTTGAGGATCAAACCAGTCTCTAGCATTGAGTTAATCCTACAAAGTTAAACTTTAGAAAATAAGTGTCGATGTAAAGATTTTATTCCACTAAATGTTGTGAGGCACAAATTTTCTCCGTCTAATATGTACCGATTGATTTAGCTTACCTTTGGTTAAAATGTTCAGTGTGATGGAAGAAATTCTCGGAGACTGGGAATGCAAAACTGGAAAAGTGAAATGTCTTTTCAAGAAGGATTATATCACAATTGCCACCAGACATTAGTGTGAACTTCAACAAGGTATAATCTCCAATCCTGACAAAGTTTTCATTTCGTACTCTGTCTATGATCGTATTTATTGTGTCATCATTAACATCTTGGATATTATCTGGATTGACGTTGATATTATTGTCCCAAACTTTCTTGTACACTCCTGAGGTTGTATCCTAAAAGTACGGAATATGGTTAAACTATAGACATCTGGAATATACTTACTCTAAAATTGATAAAATCACGTTTCAAATCGAGAAGTTTGTAGAAGAATACAAGTTGGGGACTCTTGACTCTTCACAACAGTAGCTAGCTATGATTGTATGCTTATTAATTGAATCAACCTCAATAGCACTTGTTAATTGATTGCTGCAGGTTCGTAGATAACTTCAATCTGAATACTGAAGGAATATCTGGGCTGTGTTATTTTGTGCACTAACCCTGAACAAAGAGATTGTTGAACCACCAGACGATACACCAGCCTGATACTCAGAATGTGCAGCAAGCTCCTCTAGGTTTTTAATTGGTAGCTTTACTTTCTTCATAGTTGAAAAGGCAACCAAATTGCCTGAGTAAATCGCTAGTACAGTAATAACCAAGAACCAAAAGCAGGATGTGAACACTCTAGATCCAGTTTTGTCAGGTGGTTTGGGAGTACCTAAAGTACAACAAATAGTAAAATCTTTAGTGGAAATCCCTTTTTTTGCCGTAACAAAAAGTTTGAAAATAATTTATATCTACCTACCCTGAAATACCATGTACCCAAAGGCACAAAGAAGATCATACACGAGACCATTTCTTTGAACATGCAATCTCACGGAACTTTTTATTTTAATTTTGTCAACAAGTGGTGGACACCAACGATCAAAAAGACAATTTATTAGAGCAGCAAACATAGTACTTGAAATAATTAAGAACCACACACTATTCTGCAACGAAAAGGGTTATGAATGAGAGTTTTACTATGTATTTATTAAAGCTGTTGCTGATACTGCTTTACTTATGAAATTCCAATGCCATCAGGCGGGATTTGGTGGTCATAAATTAAATGATATGAACCAAATTTTAAATATCATTGACGACAAATAACACGTGAAACTTTACGAGATATAATGAGATCTAGACTTTAATGGAGTTTCGGTGAATTCAGCAAATTCTGGGAATCAGACAAAACACTGAAGCATGAATTAGTGTCACTTAAAGATCTTCTCTGTTACCAGCGTCATTGTGGCACTGAGGCAGAGTGGCTGGATTCTTACAGAAGAAATAGCATGTTCGAGTACAGCAATCCTCTTTTTAAAATAATACTATTTTTGTCAGTGAATTCGTTGAAAACATTTAGGAAAAGCTCGAATACATCTCAAATTTCGTGTTCTATAATGCCTACATTTACGATAAGTTATTTTTTAAAACGAACAGTGATTTAAGGCGCCAGAAAAACATACCGAGAACAGATTTACGTACAGCCTCCATGTATTTTCCTCCGGAATT
>JBCAUG010163055.1:0-20205 GCA_038406175.1 Haplosyllis leylae | reverse complement strand
TTTGAAAAAAATTTTTTTTTTTTGAAAATTTTTTTTTTTTGAAATTTTTTTTTTTTGAAAATTTTTTTTTGGGCCATGACTCCCTGGGTATAGGTCGGCTACGCCGCGGTCGGTATGCCTCTTGCGTTCACGCAGGAGGACTTTCTTGTTGTAAGATGTATTCAATTGATCAAAAGCTCCACAAACAAGAATATAGTTAAATAAAAATGGGTCTTTGGTGTGTTACCCTTGTCCCATTTAAACCGGAGTATGAAATATTCCTTTTAAAAGTATTTTCAATGTCCGATGAAAGATTCCTGAGAATAAATTTGGGAAGATTGAACGTTCTAGATGAGAACTGTTACATACTTTCCATGATTACAGGTGAACAGTTTTTGTGAAACACCACCGAGTACCCCTCTTTCACTGGAAGAGCCTCAGTAGTAACTTGCTTCATTTAACATTTATAAGTTCTATTGAATTTCCAAACATCAAGATGTTGTTACTGTGACATTGAACGACACAGATATATCAAAGAAGGTTCAAATCGTTCAGTTTCACATATCACGGGAACACATGTTGTTTCGACGATTTGACACAATTATGTGGAAAAAGATAATTCAACGCTCTTGTTGAGTGGTTTGTAATGGCTTTATAAAAATAGATAGTCAATATATAAAGACTTATTGAACAGTAAATCATTTACCGACAGCTGTATCTTGAATCAAAACTATTACACAACGCTGGAACGAATTTCATTACATAGTTAGATGGTTATGTTTGAATTTGAGAAACAGCTGTAAATTGTGTAAAATTACAAATAGCACTTAAATTATGTAATGCACTATTAGTATTTCTGGCTCATACATGCAGCTGGTTAATTCAACGTAAGACAGATCTAGCAAGCGCTCTTGGATGGCCGGCAAAAGTGATTATATGACTAGGTTACCACTGTACCAAATCTATCGGCGTGCCAGATTCATGATATTCAGCATGATAGTTTTAACACTAAAATGTAACAAGGTGGGGATTTCTACGACTTGAAATGTCTCCCAAATAACAATATTCGTGTTTTTTCCTGTTTTATATTTGATCAATCTAATTAGATGAGTTAGCTGAATTCAACTAGAACCAGTGCAGTATAACTGAAGGCTATTTCAAAATCTCCCACTTGCAAGCACCTCTGTAGCATAATGGTTATGGCTGTGGCTTTGTGATCAGGTTGTGGGTTCAAATCGTACGTAAATTTTGGTCTTTGAATTTTGTCCAGTTAGATGAGTTTTTTAATCCAAATTAGGAAAAACTTAATTGTCACAAACTTCCACCAATGCTTGTGGACACATATGCAAGTACATAAATTGAAAAGGCTTGGCTTCCATGCTGACCTCCATACAGTCAGCTGGTGCCACTCCAGAGGTGAATCTAAGGATCACACAGGCACGAAAGCATGCACGGGATCCACCCATTCTTTAAAACCCAGGGCAGACATCACCAGAAGTATCAGTGGCCCCATCTTCTCAGTCGGATAATTGTAGCATACACTGTTATGAAATGGGTTATTGAGAGATATACGCTATCACTAAGATCTTAGACTTAACGTATTGTACCTTTGAACAAATGCAAACAAGTAATCAACCAAAGTCTACAGATTCAGTGGTAAATGTGTGTCTTAATCAAATTGTTGTGAATTTGTAACGTTGGAAAATGATCAGGTTGCATGATTGATAACAATTAAAGATTAAACAGATTAGGTATGATCACTTTCTGCAATTCTGTAATTCAGCAGACTACTCTGGTATGCACCATTTTTAGAGAAAGCAAGAACGGAATCAGAATGGTTTGCCCTGTAGGCAAACTGCTGTTGAGCAAGTGAGCAAATGGAATGATTTGATGGAACACTTCACTAATTTACCAAATTGATTTTTCCTCTTGTAGTTAGGCTAATAAATATTTTTCTGCTTTGAGAAATATTTGACAAATCCATGGTATTTAGGATATTCAATTTGTAATGTATGAAATACAGTATCCTGCAGTAATATAATTCATGAATAGTGTGAGAAAAAAAACGTTCTTTTATGTGTAGTATAAAAGTTCATTTGTGAGAATTATTACATCTGCTTCCGATTGAAGCCAATACATCTGAATACTGGTGAGACAACACATGCACAGATATAAAAAATTCGAAAAATTCCTCAAGCAAAGTCAATTTCTTCTTCAGTACCCACGAGATTTTCATTTCCTCATATATTGGGAGTATTTATATTAGATTTAACAGTTTAAAGGATAATTTAATATTGTATTTCCCTTCAGAGCCAAGGTATGCATGTTTCACACATTAAGCAGGCCTTGTTTAAGATGACATGGCTATGTATGGATTGTGTAGTGTAATCTGAGCACAAGCAGCTCTCCTCTGCTCTCCTGAAGGGAATATGATGTGACAAACTCATTGTACACTTACAAGTTATTACACAGGACAAACGAAACTAGGGAAATCTTTCACAACTATATTTTATTTAGAATCTATCATTATTTCAACATCATCCCTGTAAAACTATCTTGCTAAATTTAGCAAGAGTCTATTTGTTTTTCCCCACAATTAGATATGCACAATGATTTAGCATTTAGATTTTGTATGCTCTATTTTTTTGTTTACATACAATTATGAAACTGATGATTAAAAAATGGCCCTAATAATGGCACAGATCTTTCATTGAAGCATCGGTCATGCGATGCCCAACTCCGATATTAAACTTACAATAGTTCCACAAGGGTGAGAAAAATAAAGTAACACTTCCACTTCAGGTGGCTCCTACAAGAAACACAATGCATTTCCAGTGGCAATTCTCTTCAAATGCTGCTTGCCACTCTCAGAAGCAAATAACTGAATTCTAGGTACATCCTAGATACATTCTAGGTACATTTCAGTATTAAGCATGAGAATGGTATTTACTGATGTGGTGATCTAAATCTTTAAGCTTACATGCACTTCTGTTTTCGCTGCCTGTTTGTGGAAGTATCACGATTGGGAAGTATGTTGTATCTCATGCACCCTGTGCTTGAAGAAAATATTCTTCAATTACTGTTTTTAGAACGAGGTCAAAGCCAGAAATACTTCATGTTTTCAGTTCCATAATTGTGACGTAGCATGTACAAAATGCATTGGACACTGGGTCAATAAATAGATTGAACCAGCAGTTTATGAAGTTAATCGTATCATGCCTGTGTCTCCTTGGTTTTACCTCTCCATAAGAGGATAATAATCTCCATTTAAAGCAGCTCAAACTACTACACAAAGACATATGTGTATTAATAATTGGCATAATTCTACAGCACAGCATGACGGGAGAAGTTTTATCCAGGCTTGCCATCAAGGTTTCGATAGGCAGGTAACTGGACAAATAATCACTCAACACACTATTTAATTAGTAGGTACAAACTCCTTTGGCGAAGAACTCGGATGAAAATGTTTTCATTTAAACTTTCAGAGATCCTAACTATTTTGAAAAAGCCGGGATTCGTTGCTGTTGTTGCTGAAAAAAAAACAAGGCCGAAAGATCCACATTTTCCCTTTATTCCCCACTTCTTTTCAATAAAATCCACACTGAACTTCAATCTGTTCACCAAAGTCACATTGTGTGTGAGAAAATTGATATAATGGGTCAGTTCGTATGAACTACTTGTATCAAAGCTTCGCATACTTTGGTATGAACTACTTGTAATAAACGGACCGAAAAATTCAGTGCCTCAATGGGGGATTGAACCCTGGTCTCTTGCATTCTGGGCAAGTATCATAACCACTAAACCACCATGGAAACTGTCTGCCATGACATTCACCCCCCTCTGGAAAAAGTGTGTCCTCATGCTTTTGACCAACAAATAGGTCAATAAGTCCCATGTTGGGCACCAAATGTAACAGTGGGTTCTGATGGACCAGAAAATTCAGTGCCTCAACAGGGGATCAAACCCTGGGCTCACCTGGAATAGACGAGCACCATAACCGCCCGACCACCAGTTGTATTCATTGTATCCTATGACGGTAATATTCGTGTTGGATGATCAGAAGACACACTAAAGTCAAAGACCAAGCATTTGGCTTTTGAAAGCCATTCGAAGAGATGTATTTGGTGCTCATGTCAGTGCTGTCGCAGCTACTTTCAAAGCAAAGCCACACCATATGGGACCAGAGCTCTTGTTGAATTCAGCCCCATTAATCAACTGTAATGTTAATTATTAACGCAAACATCGTTCAATGTCTCAAAGTCATATGTCTTTTCTGAGCAGCAGACTTTTTGTGAAAAAAAAAATTCGTTTGGAGTTTTGGGGGTGATGCCCAAGATAAAAACTGAAATGAAATCGGGTGATTGAACGGAAACCGCAAAGAAAGGAAAAGTGAAAAATGGAGTTCCTTTGTGGCAGGGCTTACCTAGCTGCACAAAGATTTGTGAAATTCATAAGAAGGCAAGTAAGTGTACATCGTAAGATTTCTTAACATCATCGGGGCCACAACTACAGGTTTAAGGAAAGTAACATGAAAATCATGGTATTGATATTTTCTATCTCAGTTTCAATGAATTGTATTAAAGGTGAAAGTACGCGTGTTCTTATGCACTGTTCAGTTGACAACACAATGATTTGTACCGAATCACATATTTAAAATCAATAAAATAACATCTGTTTTGATTGGGTAACCACTTGTGTTAACTGCTTTGAACAACCTTTTGTATTAAACACGTTCGAGTTTTTTCACATATATGTAAACGGTATGGAATCTGGTCGCAACGTATCAAAACGAAAAACTGGATTTAAGCACTTTACAGATGGCAGAGTTCAGCTGGATTTTCACTAAGATGTGAACAAAACAAGAAACAATGAATTTCCTTGAATACTCAAATCTTGTTTACTGCAGGAAACTTACAGATGACTAGTTAGACTTTAGAAATTTGTAATAGCCCCAATTTTACCCTTCCCACTGGAGGAACCTAAAATAACTGAAAAATAGGAAAATATTGTAAATTGGCTGTAAACATTTTTCGACATGAAAACATTGGTTGTACACATTCACACAAACCTACACACATACATACACACACATAATTGTTAAAAACAGCTATTTTAACCAGATCTTGTCATTTCTGTCATAAAATGACACAAATGACACATATCTGTGAACAATTAGATACATAGTATTGGTTAAAACATACAAAAAGGCTCTAAATGACATGAAACTCACCTCCCCAGAGACCAGGACCCTAAACTAACAGCATGGTTAGAGTTCCATGAGTACACCATAGAAAGAGACTCCTGGATGTAACTAGAAACAACAATAGAATATTAGCTACAAGGAAACTGATTACAATAAATGAGCAGCCTTACTTTGAATGAATATTGGATGTATGGCATACTATGTTAACACAAGACCAGAAAGTTTCCTCAAAATACTGTAAAAAATGTCATAATATATATGTCATAATAATAAATGCAAAATACCTGAAATTTGTGTGTTTTTTTCTTAGAATTTAGTGGATTTAGATAAACATGCTGTTCACTGTTGGCTGACTATTTTAAAATTGAGGCCTTAACTGACCATTGACCGTGCAAGATACCACTTGGAAAGACTGAAAAACTGGAGGGGTGACCAGGTCATTTAGAGACACTAGAGAGTTTATTGGCAAACTGTCCTGGAGCATCTGCAAAATTGGAGAAAATTTAGGTAGGGAGAGACATGAAAAACAGCATACCTGCGGCAGGACAGGAATATTCCCATGCAGATTGCATAGAGAAACTCCTGTAAAAGTGGTACAATAGTTAAACCTGTTTCTCCTTTGACCACAAGCTTCTTGGTGGTATCTGGCAGAATGCTGCCACTTGACATACAATGGTTGCAACCCATAGAATGTCAATCCTACAAGAATATGGCATGATGTGATGAATTATGTGTAATGTTGGTAGGACACCACCATTACGTGTCTCTGGAAAGGTTCATAGGTTTTAAACTGCACGCAGAATTTATTGATTAGGCAGACTGAAGCATTTGTCCATATATATGTGGGGTGGGGGATTCCTAGTTTTTGATCCTGAGTCCAAATCAACTAAAATGGCAAAGTTCCATATTTTCGAAGAGAGGGTTATTTCACAAAAACTGGTTGAAATCCCAAGTCCCATATTTCTAGGGGGAGGAGGTATGGGGGGACTCTTTGTTCCAAGTTTTGCCCATGTCCAATGACATTCACCCGTTAGTGACAAGTTTTGCTGTATCTGAGTTCCGTGTTCTAACACTATATGGTTCCCGTAGCAAAGCTTGTGGGACTCTAATTATCTCGCACTCATCTCAGCTTCAAAACAACCTGCTTATCATTTGATCATCCGTCAAATTCTTAGTCATTCTTTGATACAAGTGGTGTGGAAAAGAGTCTATGCAGCTGCTCAACCCGTGAATATAGAGACATCAAACATCAGTGCAGTATCGATAACACATCGGCCATTATTGATTATTGAAACCTGAGCTAATGACATTTCTAATCACAACACCAATCTGAATTCATTTTGTAAGTTCAACAGGTTGGGAATAAATAGAATGTTTCCAAATTCATTTGATCGAAGTTAATTCATATTTATTGCGTGCTTGCATGCATATTTTAAAGTAGAAAAGAATTATTTAGTTGAAAAAGAGATAAAATACATTGAAACCTATTTTAAGTTATCAAGTTTGGCAAGCGAAGTTTAGTTTCAGATTTTGTTCCTGAAAGACATTTCTACAGAATTCACACAGGGTAATCTTACAGCACGAATGCAACAGCTAACCTATTCTAATAGATCTACCTATCACTGCAGTAGCAACTGAAGTAATGTTCATGGATGTGGAATTCCCTGCATATTGTCAAGATCAGGGCAACAGGTCAAAAATGTATATTGTAGTCTTTCTGCTGCGTAGGGTTATATCCCAGTCCTTCTGCTCATGTGAGTGAAAGTATGTATTGGACCCACAGGACTCTTCAAAGTGACCTCCAGTCGTTCCTCGAGGTACAAGTACATATCTCCATGCACTTTTTGTTCACTTTCCACTTTTTCTTCACAAAATGAAAGAGCGATCTCCTTTTTGCCTCTGGTTATCTAGATTTCGACAAGATAAAAATCTGTCCTTCCTGTCGCTGGAGGTGAAAGGTTCTGTCCTTCTGACCCTGTATGTAAAATTACTGTCCTTCTTAACCCGCAGCAGCAATACTTGTGTCACAGGAGGGACAGGCTGTCATGATGTCCAGTAATTAAATGGACCTCCTGTAAGTGATGGGTGCGTTATAAATTATCAGCATGTAACCGAACTTCCATATTAGAGACTTTGGGTTTCACGTTCATTTCTGCTAAACTAAAGTCCAATCTTAAGTCGTTACTTTCAGGTTGCGGGAAGGTAATATTTTCAGTCAGTCTGTCATTCTCTTCACAGGCGGGGGACCTTTCCTATTACATCTTGGGATGGGAGCCTCTCACCCCCTCTCCCCAATGCATCGTGTTGTAAAGGCTTTGGTGGATCCTGAAATGTTGGCATGAATAGTTTCAGATTCAGATTTGTTGTTCTATGGTACCAATGAACCTATCTGCACCAGAGAGTAACTTTCGTCCATGGTGCTCAAAGGTTTATCTGCACCGCAGAAAAAGGCAATGTTATCATTTTTCTATGGTACAGATAAACCCTCGGTTACCATAGATGAAAAAGTTGCAATGATACAGATATTTTTGGGTTGATCTGCACCACTCAAAGGTGGGGAGGGCGCAGGCGCTTGGACTTAAACTGAAAGTGGAGATTTTTAAAATTTGAAGAAGTACGTACAATTTCGTCAGTACCAACAGTGACTCAACACAAATTCGCATTTGACAACATTACTAGCAATTATTGCCAAATATGGCTGCCCAGCTAGTGAAAGCCCTTTGTTGTACCAGGCATTGTTGAGGCTTTAATGTACAAAATAGCATTGTGAATTAGTATCCGTGCAAACGACCGAAAGAACGATCATTGCTAGTAATGATGCTGGTGAAAATTTTGAAACCAAGACTGAACATATAGCGCAGTATCATCACTTAACTCCAGTATGAATGACTAACATTCCTAAGTTATTACCCTAAAATTGTAGCATGTGCCTATCTCCGGTGGCAGCCTTAATTCCTTGTGCAGTTACAAATTACCAATTTCCATATGTATTACAAAATAGAACAGCAATATATGAACATTTGGTTTCTACTTACAGCACTGGAGTTTTTACTTTTAATTTTAAGTATTTGGAAGCGAAATGCTTGAACGGAAAGAAAACTCAGGAGAACTCTTTCCTGTCTCTATGTGCAACCAATTCCTTCTTTCTGTCAAATATTCAAGCAATGGTTAATTTAGCATATCGGAGAACGGAAAATAGTGGTGCATTTGGCTATAATATCTCTCTGAGGGATATGAGAAAGATTTTTTGTGAATTTTACGCAATTTTCAGTTGGACCAAACCGTGGTCTGTCTTGGTTGTGTTTGCTCGTTGCACCGTTTCGTGCTCCACATCCCGAACACGCAGACGCTTATCAGTCATGTCAAATATTTACTGATCACAGAGCTGCATTAATCTCCGCAATATCATCCGACTAACAATTGTTTGCTTCCGCCACAAATGACCCATTATCATTTGTATGGCGAGATCAAAATGCGCACTTTCGAAAAACCTAGGGAAGACACGACTACAAAATTTCATTAGTCGACTAGTCGGACACCATTAGTTGACTAATTGGTAGTCAACACCCACACCCATTTGTAGTCTTTCATATCAATGTTCAATATTTCATAGTATACTTCATTATGATTCTGAAGAGATATTACTGAAGAGATGTTGTAAATAGATAGTTTGTACATCTAAATTGGCCTCAAAAGAAGTCTAAGTTTTTCAAAGTAATTGTGACTTCATAGTTTTTCAATTTAAGGATGACTTTATATTTCCTCTGGAATTTCCTGTTGACTATTCTAAAGATTGGTAATATTTTGCAGGAGTGATTTCCTCTCACAACTCTACATATATACTGAGGTATAGTACACTTCAATCAGAAGAGAATAGTATAGTACAATACCATCAGGTATACCACAAGTAACTTAAATGAAAAGAAGAGGGAAACAATATTTCTAATTTATGAACATCTGCAAATGAATCAATTTAACATTTTAATGGACTTTAATATAATACTGTACAAATTTGCTTACTAGAAAATGGATTTGTTGTGGTTGAATATTAATTTCTGCACACATAAGGTTACAATGTAAACTTGGTTAGGATAACTTGTCACGATAGGGTAACATGCTAGGAGATGTAAAAGACCACATAATTTCCATTTCAACAAAGATTTGTCAATTTGTAAATTAACAATCTAGCCTGTGACACATAATTCCAGTTACAAATCACAAATCACATAAAATCAGATTTAAAATATTTCTCAATATGTCTTAAATTGTCCAATGCAAGTGATATCTGTACTGCATTTCCTAAGAAAGTAGTCTTTCAGTAACTTTGCCAATATAGGAAGTACAAAGTTGAGGATGTGTAATATAACAGAAAATTACATTCAGTCTGATAGTTCATTTATTTAAAACTTGCTGGTATTGTCCTTTACAATTTTGAAATTGCAAATTAATTTAATACTATAAATTTGGAAAATTATACTGCTATTTAAGTACATGTGTTTTACAATTGAACATAACAACTGAAAGAAACACTTCAGTATCTGGTAAAATGTATTTGGCAAATTAAGACAACTAATGAACTGGACTGACATATTCATTAACTATTATCAGATCATTCTTTTTTGCCAATTGTAAAATGAACATCTTAAAAGGTTACCAGTCAACTACCAAAAGTGTAGTCAACTAGTCACGTTCACATCTGACTAGTCACAGTCTTTCTGGCTTCCCTATAGGAAAACATTCAATCTAATGATACTTATAAATCCGTTCTAAAGATCTATTTCAACCCCAATCTTATTGCTGGTCTCAATGGAAAGACATTTCTGTCGGGAGTATCAGTTTGATTCAGCATCAAAAAGAAGTGTTACATCCATCAATGTCAGTTCTCTTGAAAACGATGATATATTTTCATTGACCTTTCTCTTAAGTGTATCTCCGCATTCCTTGCTTATTCCAACATCCCTACCATTACAATTTGTTGATCATTCTGATGAGGCTCCATTCCCTCATTATGGTTCAGTAATGAATCAACAGGCTTCTAGGTCAGGTTTTCTGGTCATGATCGCTGATCGTGATTGTCATTTGGCATGTTTCGTGCATCGCTCAAAATAGCAATCTGTTCTGTGACATGTACACTCATGCAGGCTTTCAAGGGATGAACCGATGAAACTACTACTCATAAAACATTTCATTTAAAACGAAGAAACAAATATGAAATAACAAATAACTTTCAAAAACTCTTGTATGTAACATTGCTATTTTAGGATGGTATTGATATGAAGCTAAAGGTAAACTGCACCAACCGAACAAATAATACGTATTAAAAAATTCCATGTGGAATTTTACCCGAAAGGGTATCATTGTCCAGCACCGTCACATGTATGATGAATGCTCATATCGAGACACGAACATTAGACGCCTAATGGATGAAATTATTTGATAGTGGTTATTAGTTGATGTAAGGTTGTAACTAGTGTTGTGTGATTGGTAATTAGTAGACTCAATGCATTAATGATGTGTTACTAACAGTGTCGCATTTCATACAAACTCCACATAGCTTACGAGTGCTAATTTCGCCGATGTGATCGTTGACTCGGAATAAAATCACCTTTGTTTCAACGAGGTACAAGAGACGAACAAGTATAGTTCAGAGCCATAGAGAAATACAGATAAATAAGGTTAGATTAGAAGAAGCGAGTTTCAGTCTGTGTGGATACATGAAATAAATATAATTACGTGCGATCTTCTCTTCCCTGTAACCCACGAATGTCAATTCTGCTTCTCCTATGGACAAGGAGTAATTTAATCAATTTAATAGCTGAATTACAATGGTGCTCCTGCTCAGTCCAAGTATTACCGTTACTGGAGCAGATTAGACAGATTTTTTTCCTGCTTCAAGTGAGAGGGGACAATTATCTTGATCTTCTTAACATGGACACCTTCTATGGCGGTGCGAAAATACGATTCAATTGAATTCTGTCCATTCAAGGTAAAGTCCATGATGTACATGTAGACGCCGTGTGCAGAGAACAAAGGCATACTTCCTGTCCTTATAATTAAACGCGTAATGTCCTTTTGAACCCGCCACAGCAAGCTCGCTCCCACATCAGCGGTGTCCTGTCATGATGTCCAGTAATTAGCGAGATCTAGTTACACGCTACTGCTTTAGCTGTAATGTGACATCGTGACATTCGTTCATAAATTCACGAGATACGAGAAGACATCAGTTTTAAAGAGAAGGTCAGTGACACTTATGTCACCATGTAACGATTTTGGGTTTATTTATGAAGCCTAAAACAGATGATCAAAATTAATTCATGTACGAAATACACATTTTTTATGCAATTTATAATTTGCAATTTGCAATTTGAGTCTGGAACAACATGCTTACTTGTGTGTGTGTACATGTAAGAGTGTTTGGCAGCATGAACGCTCCATTTTGCACTTTTATCGGTGATTTATTCATAACACCAATTGCTCAATAATATTAATGGAACTATGTCATTTGTTGTCTTTTGCAAAACGTGTCAGTAATGGCACAAAAAAGGTTTGAAAGGAACATGGGATGTTTTAACGGAACGTTGTCCTCCTGTGGCGCATGTTCATGTCGTGAGGTAATTATGAGAGGGTCCTGTAGTGAAGTAGTTACAGGTAGCATGTCCCTTCCTTCTCCTTCTTATTCTCCTGCAAGCTGCAGGTCCTTTCCTTATTATACAGCTTCTCTCCTTTTAGGATCGTGCTGGCATAGATATGGCGAGTAATACTTAAAATAAGAGTTTTGCGTTTTGTACAAAATTCTGTATTTGAATAAGACAGGAAGAACTGGTATTCAGTCAAGAACTCCCGTCATTTCTCTCGCTCATTTCTGTTTATGTGTCACTCTTTTTGTCCCTGTTTGTATTTTTGGGTGACACAAGCACACTCACACTGACAACCAGTACCTTTTCACGTGTGCAGCTCCAGTGAATACATTCTCTCCCACAAAAACAACATGGCTGTAAACTGACACTCATGTTGACATGACAATCTTTTTCGTACGTGAAAACCGATTGTTCGGCACTGTATGAACCAACAATGACAAGCATGAAACAGGAGGAAGAAGAGAAAGAATGTCTTGGACAAAACAGGAAGCACTGAAATTTCTTTGCTATATCACTGTTTTTGGTGTTTGATATGATCTTGATTTAAAATTATCTGTAGTTCTGTACTGCATTGCACACTGCTCTCTCCTTATATTAAAATATAAGGGAATAACGCATATGAAATTTAAAGCACCAAGGAAAACCCATTTCTACCTCGTCAATCTCAATAAATCATGGCACTTTCCATTTTAATGCATTGATGTCTGGGGAATTCTTTGTGAAAATATGGGTCTTGACCGAAATACACACCTTAGCATTCAGTGATAGTGTAAAATTTACTATCAGTATTTCTGTGACAGTATCTTGGAAAGTCCAAAATACCAAGTTTTGAGTCCACGTTCAAATTTGAACCCTCCCTGTGTGTTAAGGATTTGCAGCACACAGTTGGTACATTGCAAGGAAGTTACTTTCTCCACACAGTTTCTCAATATCCTGCCTTCAAAGTTGTACTTTATGAAATGACTGAGTAAATATTTGTTGCTGATTGCTGTACTTTACTTGTTCAATAGCCAGGTTTCGTGGAAAGTCTGGCGATAAAAGCTGATTGTGTGAGTGCTGATTGTACACTTCCTGGTAATTCATGTATCACTGATAAACCATGTTCAGGTGTAATGTCCTCAGGTTCTCTTTCATTTTGAATAGATTTGCCCCATGGCAAGCAGTATACCTGTTACAACTGTGTAAAAATGAAACAACTAACACCAGCAGTTACTGTTTCATTCTCCTAGAATTGATTCCAAGCCATTTCGGACAGGGCTCAAACCCGATCTTCGCGTCGCAGCTGAGATTCCGCGGTAGTTTATGTGTGCTGACCAATCACGACTAAAACATTGTTAGCAGGGTTTGCTGATAAGTTTATGTGGCCCCTGAGTCAATTTAAGGCCAACTAATTTCAGGGCTAAGCTAATTATGATCCATAATTCATGTGCCATTAGCTTCAGTGGGTGGGCCATGATGAGGGGAATTGCCTGTAATTTTGCTCAGCATGCTGTCCGTGTTCTACAATTCCTATTTATATTGGCCTCCATTATTGTACTAAAATATGATATTAAAACCAGAGTTGAAAAAAGCCTCAAATCTAAGATATGCCCAGGTAGCTCAAGGCCATTTGCCAGACATTCTGAAATGGACAAAAGAAAGACATGGCTTCAATGGTAACTTATTAATTTCAGACTTTGATTCAGATTCATACTTTAATGGATGTATTTTCATAAAATTTTATAGTTTTAAATCCACAGGCATTCCGAATGACCATGCCATTCAGTGACAGACCAGCGTTTAGAGAAACGCCGTCAACATCATCAAATCCACACTTATTAAGTCTTTAAGTGTGGTATTGTAAATGTAGAAATCAGTCTCTCCAACTACAGTCACATTAAAATACAAAACTAATCTAATAAGTGATACTAACTTAGTATGTTTTGAAAGTACCATGTTCAAGAACTCTTCAAGAACTGCCCTCAATAATCAGACATATTTGAGTTTTTCCTAAATGACTCTCGCAGAATTCAGTGAATCAAGACAAAATCCAAAAGTAGTATGGTTACCAGAGACACTCCACATCTGACAACAGATACACTACACATGTACATGATTGACAATTAGGGATCTTTTAGAGTATAAAAATGGTGAAATTCATATGGATCTAGTTTGACCATACCTACGAAAATATGAATTGCAATATTTCCATTACTGTCTTGGAAATGGTATCTATTCACAGGTGGTGCATTGCGATGGATATCTAACCAGAGGTGGTGACGGAAATGCGTAACACCTCTGTTAACCATACTATTTTTGGATTTTGTCATGATTCGCTGAATTCAGTGAAATTCATTTAGGAAAAACCCTATTGAAATTTCTTATTTTCAAATTGAAATGCATTGTTTCTAATTAAGATAACTGATTTTCTTGTCATTGACAACAAAGTAAAATTCTTGCCTGTTTGTGCCTGGGATTTATTAATTGTGACAGTAGTGCATCCTTTCGTTTATCTCCGTGTCTCGGGGGTCGTGACCTTTTCTAATCTGCGCTGTTTCCGTGGTTACGTAACGTGACGTACATGGAATTGTGCGTGACGCAGCCGTGGGATTAATTAAACTCTAATTCCACTACGCAGGGAAGGATCAGGGGACACAAGGCAAGATAGTCTATTCATTAATTCCAAGTTAGACATATGAGAAACATTTCTGTATTGAAAATCGAAAGGCTAAGAATAGAAACACAAACAAGTCAGACTGCACAAAAAAGAAGGAAACTCAATGAAATGCAATAATAAAATTGCATTTCAATAGGAACATATTCGAACTGGGAATAGGTGCATAAAGGAGCAGTATGTACTTCCTTCCTGTGCTTGACTCCTTAACAAGATTGGATGACGTAATCGGAAGGCGTCAATGAATGACATTGCGACTGCATTTACATGTCATTTGGTCAATTTAACGTCACCAAAAAGAATAATTTCTTGAGTGCATCCAAAATAATTCCACATTGAGAAAAACTCTGTTGACAACAACAACTAATAACTGTAGCTCAATAGGTGAATGCAAGGAAAAACCCCAGTAAACTGTAACATTTAGATATAGATGTACGGTAAATATAATGGTGTAAACAAAGTAATAGTTGAGTTATCCACAAAATGTGAGGATGTTACGTAACTGAAATTAAAGCAAGCTGTCAAGAGCAGCTGTCAGTTCGTACTTAAATCAGCAGGATGAAGTTATGGGCTTTTAACGTTTTTGGGGGACTTAAAATTCACACCTTCGCAGCAGAGAATTACATTTTGAACGTTTCCATGACAAAGATTATAAGTTATGTTACAAGCTGTAGGTTAATGTAAACATTCATTTGCCTGAGGGGTCAGTTAAGAAGTTGTCCCCCAAAGTCTTTTGCTTGAGGAAAACAATTTTTTAACTCACCCAAAACTCACCCACCCTTATAATCATTACCAAGAGGCAAGTTAAAAAGTTGTCACTCAACAACATAGCTTGAAGGTAGCAACTTTGTTAGTTGTCTCAATAGTAAATAAAATTGACATTTCCCTTACAGTGAGTAATAAGTTTGTCCTATTGAATAATAACAAAAAAAATTTGCTACCAGCCGTCTTTGTTTACATTAAAATGCTATGCATATGCAAAGTCATGTGAAATAGTTCCTGCCTTCAGATACTACGATACAGTTCTATGTCCATCTCTTTAATACGTGGCTGGTAACAGTACCACTATTTTGAATACTAGCAGGTATTAATGGATTTTTTTACCCAGCAAAAAGCATTGGATCAAAAGTTTTACCCAAGGGCTAAATCCCTTTGGTAGCAGCTTTTAACTCGCCCCTTAGGTAAACAAATGTTGACATTACCCTTACAGCAAGTGATACATGACCATTGAATAATAGCAAAAAGAAATTTATTTTATTAGATCTACCTCACCACTAGTCATTGTGCCTTCTTTGCTTACATTTTGACACTTGCTTACTTCACAACTCAGTGCTGCTCTCTCATTGGCCGAGATGCACATGGCAATTTAAATTATATAATCAGTAGCACTTCTTGAAAAACAACATGGCATCTCAAGTGGCAATTTTTGCTGTAAATTTCTTATCCCTTGCTGTATTAAATTCACAATAACCCCTGTCCTGGTCCTGGCTGGGGGGAGGGGTACCCCGTCATCTCAACCTCAACGAAGCTGTCCTGGTTCTGGTCAGGGAGAGAGAGGGAAAGGGTTGGTAAGGGGAGGGGATGCAGGGGAGGGAGGGGTTGGGGAGGGGGAGGATATACCCCTGTCCTGGTACTGGCTATGGGTACCCCTGTAATAAGACCTGACTGGGGTACCCTCTACCCCCAGAAAGGGCCTTGGACCAGAAACCAGGGGTATCCCCAGGAAAGGACCTGGGACCAGAGACCCAAGTCCAGTGATCTGGGGCACCCCCTCCCTCCTGTGGACAGACATACACAACAGTAACAAGCAAAAGTGATGTGATTTATAAGATTATTTACTCGTTTCATTTTGATATGAGAACCTTAAGGATGTATCGACACGCAAAAAGTCCCATGTATGGCATGAACAGAAACATGGTCACACAGAGGCAACTGGTAAAATCACCCTAGATTTGGATACTCGAATCCATGGTAATTAATCCAGATTGTCAGGACACTTTTATCCACAAGTTTCATTATGATCCAGTAAAATATTCTTGATTAGTACGATCAATTTTCTTGGCCAGCATTTTAAAAGCCTTAATCTCCATGGGTACACAACAAGCTGTTAAGCATACATGCAAAAATATAACGTGAACTTAAAAGTACATGTTCACAGACCCTTCACACTGAAGGAAATAGATCTATAAATGGGAAAAGATTGCTTCGCACTTGTCCTCATGGACGTCATTACACATTGTAGGTACGAAGCTGTATTCTGAACATTAGTTTGTATGAGGAACGTCTCATAATAAAAAATCTTTACATTAGCATAGTAGGTTTAGGTGTCAGAATAGAATAAGAATAGAATGTCTTAAACGATTGGTCTAGCATTCAGTTGCAGTATCAGAGTGCAATTTCGAATTTGCAAAGTGCATTTATGTTGGTCGTCAGTATCGTGCAGCCAATCAATGCGGAAAACACTTCATATTCATCCTGTATTTGAAATGTTTAAAAAACTTTGGCACCTTTCTGCTATTCAGAGAAAGGCATCTTACCAGTTGATAATTTCACTGTGGAGGCCTTTTGTTCTCCACGGGAAAGTGACACCTGCCACCAAAATTGGCATGTCAAGTGCACTGACTGGGTGCACTAAAATTGCACTTTTCTAGCTGAAATTCAAAAACTGGTCTTGTAACATATCAAATGAAAGAGGAAGATGAGAACAACACTAATTAGTAAGTTTTACATTAATTGCATTCATTGGTACCATGAATTTTAGTAATTTTTACCTTGTTTTGTAGTCGGTTTTTGAGCTGCTAAATCCGAAAAATTCACCAACTTTGAAGGGTGAAATCAACCTGAAATACTGGTCACAGAAACTAATCCTTTTGCACACAGACAGATAGATATCCAGACAGTACCCAGTAAAAATTTCAGACAGAAATATTAATCCTAAAGGCACTTTCCGTGAGGTTGAAGGTGGCCACTGTATTCCGAAATCGAGGTGAACAGCACACCGACTGAATGCTAAATGAGACCGGGGGAAGGCCACTGCTTGGCTCGCTCCGTGTCACTCAGTGGCTCTCCCCGGCTATTATCTTCACTTCGCCCCCGTGACTTTCTGGGTCATTTGCGGCCAGCAAAAGGCAAATTGGCAATTACGTCAATACCCTTCTATGAGTAAGGAGCCCCTTAACACTCCTATTCAGTGGTGAGCGATTCTGAACATTTCTCAAGGAACAATTGAACAAAAGGTTAGGCCACTAAAAGTGAATTTTGTAGTTTCTTCTATAGGGGTCCTCAGGTGCCAGTCATTATAGATAAATTAACTGCCTGATCGTTGGCTCAGGCTGATAATTTATTCTCGGGCCTAAAGGCCCTCGAACAAATCACCAGCACTGAAACAACTCCAGCTAGTTATTTATCCTATACATAAATACACCCCGTCTGCAATACTAGATCTAGCTGGCGTCTTACTATAACACAGGTTTCACAGCCCTAATATAGTACAGAAAACTTTCCAATACATGTACCAGTACTTTCAAACACATGCTGAAATTCCAAGTTCCGTTAACATTCTACTGCTCTGCACAAAACCTCGATTCTAGATCGACACAAAGCACTTTAAAATTTGTTTCAAAATAGATCTAGATCTACTTTACTGGACAAAACAGGTCCATTGGCAACCATGTATAAAGCAAACTTTAAACGTCAGTAGAGCAATGAAATACACTCAAATTGTGTGCAAATACTTATGGAATATTTTCATTTGCTGTATACAACTGAAAACGACATAGTTACCTAATTCTTGGCGCAAAAACTTTGAACAGCATGAAGCCTTTGCTGTCTAAGGCACAAAAAGTAATGACGTCCAAAGTTTGTGTGTAAAGTTCTGCCCTCCTTTCTTTGAACGGGAGAGTTCCACAATGCTTCCCGCCAGTGAGAGGTTTGCGCCTGAATCCAAACAGGTGGCCACTGCGATTCAAGTTTAAATATTGAAAATGGGACACTTTTATGATCAACAACATGAGGAGAATACATAAACAGAAATAAATGACAATCAAAGATCTCGCATATAAAAAAAAAGTGCATCCAATTGACTTATGGCAACTTTTTGGGCGCTATGTGCCCTTCCATCACCTAAGTACAAGAAAACCTGACAGTAGCATCGGTACAACTGCTCCTGTCAGAGGTCCTGTCCGGGGGCGGGGGGACGGCGGTTCTGTGTTTTGACACCTGAATGGGCACCACTGGATCGACATTTCAAATGCGTTCTCTTCTAAGGAGGTTCGCTGTTCAGTATTCAATATGTTGTAAAGTTATGTAAATTATGGTCATAAATTATTTTCAATTTTAAAGACGCGCAGTAGGGGTCCCCCGGTCCTTCTTCTTCGTTTTCATATAATTTTCGAAGAATAATAGGTTGGCACCCCTACATTGTGTGTTGGCGCTCCCGTCTGACAAATCCTGGATCAACCACTGACGCATCATTTTGTGCAGACTAATAGTAAAATAACATACATACATGCTGCCTTGTGTTCTTACTTTCGGTCCTGCATGTTGTGGATTAACAGTGGGTGATCCAGAATTTCCCACATTGGCCGCCAATCCCAAGGGTAGAACGCCGACAAATTATTTTGGCCCCCCTTTTTTTCTAAAACTCCATATGAAAATGAAACAATTTGGACCCCGAAGGGGGAGAGGCGCGCCTTCCTGGCGCCCCATCCGCCAATGATTAAATTAATATCAGGTCATAAAGGAAATCTGTGAATATCTGGGGCATACCTAAGCAAATTGAAAACAATTAAAAAATAAGTATTTGCCACTTGAGATGGTTCACTTCTCTGCCCATGTTGACAGTTATTTGCAGTACATCTGGTTGTTAGCTATCTTAAATAACAATTAGTAGTGACACCTACGGTAAATGAAATTATACTGGATGCTGGCTGAAAATTCTGCTCGTTGTAGTTGAGTTCATGTAAAAAGGCTAGTGCTGCTGTCTGTCAAGTTGCAAAAACTTTACAAAGTTGCCAGAAATAGGAAGGAAAACAAATCAATATTTGTGAGCTTTGAAACAGCTTCCGAATTTGAATACAAGCTGGGAAAGTTGACGTGATGTCTGTGTCGCCGAATAGGACAACTGGGGAAGCCGGAGATAAAAGTGAGCCGGCTCAAGAAGAGGAGGAGGCTGAAGGGAGGATTGCTTCCAATATGGAAACTACATCTCAGGTAAGAAATCTCAGTTAAAAATTACCAAACAGATAGAAATTTTTCTCGGGTAATTAAACTATCGGGTCTAATGTTTTAAGATTATATTTTGTTACAAATTAACAGATTTCAGCTTTTAAAACGAAGTCTTAAATATTGCAATTTAGAGAAGATCTGTTTTATTTCGCTACTTAACAAAAAGAGGGGAACAGCTACACAGATCTGATCTTGCATTTCTTTCTGAAAGAGCTTATTTCCTGGTGTTAACCTGTAATGCACTTATCATCTACCTACACGTACATATTTATTATATATTAGATCTTTTTGTCATTGCAACTTGAATGAATTGTCTTAAGATTAAAATAATACATCATTTGCAATCACAAAAATGAAATTTAATAGAGAATAGAGGTGGATTATTACTATGATCATGTTCTGTTGTAAGTCATGAATGGTATTCAGGTGATATATGTCGTGCCAGCAAAGCGAGGAGGTGCGCCTGCTGGCAGTCAACCTTAAAACTAGCCTCTCCTTCCTATCGG
>JBCAUG010163054.1:0-35909 GCA_038406175.1 Haplosyllis leylae | reverse complement strand
CACAAGAATGAATGCTTTACAAGAATAAACTAACAGACAATGTACAAAGAAACTTGTTTGTTCTCTTATCGAATCTATGACAGAAAATGAATTTGATATCTACGCTAAAGCTTCGATTGCAAACATTACATCAACTCTGAAAAGAACCCGTGGAAGAGTAAGTATCTCCTGCTGCAAGACAGTTAATCAAGGAGGTCTAAAAATATTCCACAACACTACTTCATTTTGTGGAAGATAATTTTTCAAGAACTAAGGTGTGCAGCATATATCCTCTTACTGAGAGTTTTTAATTTCCCTAAAATAGATCTAGCATTTTTGTTAGACTAAGTCCAAAACTGGTACTAAAACATTGAAACACTTAGGACACGTTTCATTCATAAATGTGTGTTCCCTCAAGCATATTTTTAAGTATAGCAAACATCTGTTCTTGCACTGAAAAAAACTGTCTGTAGGGTTTGTGGACCGTCATAGATCTTCTGAATTTGATGGATCAAAAAAGTTTAAGTACGGACCTTCCGGCAGCGAATACAGCCCAGGTGGATCTTATGGATCTTTTATGGGTGGATATGGTTCATCGGGCGACGTTTATAGTTCCTCTGGTGGAAGTTATAGTGGTGATGGACTGGGAATTAAAGGAATCGGATCATCTGCTCATAGTTATGAAACAAAGTACAGGAAGCGGGGTCGCGGCTATTCCTCCAACAAGAGCAATGATTATTCAGGTGAAAAACCTTTCCTATGTGGACATCCCGTAAATATCGTCCATGGACTCGATATATCATAAAAGTGCGTATACGTTTTGGTGGCTAACTTTTATAACTTGCTGAATAAGTTGACCTCAATACAGTTTCAGGTCCCAGCTACGATCGTTCTGTTTATTCAAAAATTGCCAAATACTCAAGCAACAATAGATACGGAAGAAAGGCAGGTATTGTATTTTTTTTGGTAATTCCAAAGACAAACAAACGATGCAGGAGGAAATCAAATTTAGAACTTCCAACCATTTTCAGGCTCTGAACGGTCCACGAAGAAATCCAGAAGAACATCTAAACCAGAATACAGTAGTTATTCAGGGTACAGCGGAGCCTCCAGTGCAATGGGATTGGATTCAAATCTAAGAGGAGGTTATGACGATGATGGGTTGAATATGGAATACGGATACAACAGTGGAAACAGCGGTTATAGTGGATCATGGGGCGGCCATCCTACCCAACTTTCCTCAACATATGTGTTTAAAAAGGAAAGACCAACCAATTTTGTTAAAATAGAAGGTCCCTCAAAGACTAGTGGGTATGGATTGAGTAGTGGGTACATAGATTTCTAAAGAAGTTGAAAATATCACAAGTTTGTTAAATTGGACTGACATACTTTTTGGACTTTAGTTTTTTCCCCGTTTTCCGTTTGTTTGGTTGTTTTTATTTTTAGTTTTTTCCCCGTTTTTCCGTTTGTTTGGTTGTTTTTATTTAAGAATATGTACGTTTGGAAATGCAGTTATATTGAATTTGTAGCTTGAATGTTGTTCCGTTGAATACACAATTCCTTAACCAATTAAACAAATAAAAACAGTTGTCTATGCTTGTCTGAAATCTTTATTATGATTGAGATTTAAAAACGTAGCAGATATTTATCGACCTTTGTCAATTACCAAAACTCAAGTACTTAAGCTTGGCCGTTCTTCATACAACTCTTTGGCACACAGTACGGATTGGGACCAAAAATTTGTTCCTTGAGACCACAGTGTTGGGGATGTGCACAGTTGACGCACTGATTGTGGTTTCCCTCGGTGCACTGACACCCTCCGTTCTGACAGCACGCGCAATCAGTTCTTTTGCTCTTGAGATCGAACATACACCTACAGCCGCTCTGGGAGCGCGTCCATCCGTCGACATTGTTGTTGCGGTCTCTCAAGCTTACTGCAACAAACAACGTGAAGACCTGACACTTAAATTCAAACTGATGATTGTTTTTTTTTGGATAAAGTCAATGGATTTTCAAACAGACATAATGCAGTACTTTGCAATCACACGTGAATTGATTCTATTCATTATTCATGCGTAAAACTACCTTTTCCACAGTTGTGTGGGTATCCACATTGTACGCACTGGTGTCGTTCCTTCCCACCGCATTGGCATCCGCCCTCTTCACAACAAGCACAGTTTTTCCTCAGAGGATTGTGATAGCAAGGACAACCTGCAATCGGTTTCAACAATTGTTTTTCCCTAACATGATTTTGTGAAGCTGGTCTGCAGTCACTTAATATTTTCAAAAAAAAAAAAAAAATTCGAGGAAGAGAACTGGTGTGTACTTGCCAGTTACATTGCGAGTCCAGACATCTTTTTTCATGGCCTCGAGCAGGTGTGTATCATCAATGTCTAAACAATGACAAATAGACAATGCACAATAAAAAATGTGTACCAAAACGGTGCAGCAAATTTAAACTAATTGACGTTAGGTCATTGTAATCTAATCACAAAATATGTCTAATTTCAACTTACCCCTGAAGCCATACACTTCAAATCGGAAGCCAATCTTGTGTTGCCATTTGATAGGAATAAATCTGACAACTCTGGCTTTTATGGGATCACCAAATAAGCGGTGTAAACAATGGTGCTTTACCGTGTTCCTGTCAACATTGCCCACAAATACCTAAACATAAATTGAACATTGTTGTTTCATTTGTCGTTGGGCAGCCAGGTATCTTTATTAGTGACCCACAGAGCCACCTTATTGACTGGATCCTAAGTTCTGTTCTTCATAGGCTTTTGTACCACGAGAGTGAAAAAGTCGCCAGTGTTAAAGAAGAGAAAAAACAATTTTTGCAAAAGAATCACCAAACTAAATTCTACTTGATCGCTACTTGATTTTATATTTCTTACATCTGGCGTAAAACTTTTTCACAAAGGAGATAGTTTCAAACTAATATTAAGCGGAAAAGGTAATGATACAAACCAAATCGGTGTTGTTCGTCTTTTCTTTCAGATTTACAAATGTCACACCGTCCAAACTAGTGGCTAGTTTATACTTTGTCACCCAAACGTCTAGTTTACAGTGGCCCTGAGTTCCCACTCCATGTATGGGCAAAATAGTGCCGAAATCAACCTGGATAAAATTTCAGATAACTCTTTATGAACTTTTTTGTCCAATATCAAAGGTAGAAAATGTAACAAATTGCAATTATTGTTGTGTTGTCCGGCTATCAAATGTTATCACTCCATGAATTTATTTTATGGCAAATGAATGATAATTGTGTTGTCTAGATTTGATAGAACTAATTGTCTGGACTAAATTGTAAATTTCATGAACTGAAATAATTACAGGTCGCCTTCAACAGTATTGTTTATAGCCTGTGTTGAAATGAGGAGGTTTTATGTGACCATGTCATGATCCAAAGTCATAATCCAAAGCTTATTAATTACAGTAACGTAAAACTAAACACCACAGGGAAATTTATTCATGGCTTTGCAGGTCAAAAATGATTCATTACTTTTACGTGTTAATTTAAATTTTGGAAATAAAATTAGTAAAGCAAAGCATTGTAAGTAGAATGACGGCGTTGGCTGTAGCTAGATCGATATTTGATGCACTTACCTCGATGTAGTGTCCTAACTTTTTGTCGATGCTACCCCACGGCATCCAACCACCTACATGGTTCAGCCTGGCGTTGGTCTCTGGATGTTCATTTTTAGCCGAACTGGCGAATATCTGTGCATCGATCACGAGGCCTAGAAAAAATGGACAACAATGTAAATTTTTACTGAATCAATGACACTAGTCAAAAGTAAATGAAGGGCAAAGAGAATAAAAAGTGACGTACCCGATTCCAGACCAAGCGGATCAGGAAGGCGTTTGTACTGGGGCAATTCATGGAAGAAGTAATGTTCATCATCACCCTGAACGACAGTTACTGCAGCATGCTGCGATTTAGCTACAATGAGAAAACCAAACAGAAACAGATTAATTCATCAGAGATCAACAGTGGACGAGTGTTTTGTTATTCAGATAGGCTGAATATTTCTTTAAATTCTTTGAAAGTGTCAGGACCAATATTTAGGAAGAAATGCATACTCACCTTCTGCAACTTCTTGTTGTTTAACAACTGAAAGAAATTAAAGAATTCTTATTTATTTGCATTCCCAAATATACTTAGATCTGTAAATGAGAAAACTGAAAGCATTTTGTTAAACTGTCACGAGTATTGATTTTGTATTGACCTTTACAAGTCGTCTTCTGCACGGACTCTACTATATCGCCCAACTTATCAAAATCATCGATATTAAAAACTCGTGACTTGTCTCCGGTCATTTTCACTAGCTCGTCATAATCCGCTCCTACATGAAAGCAACAGAGATATATCTCCACATTAAAGATACATAAATGTCATCTCTAAGGAAATATAAAATCATGGTCTTAATTAATGAACTTTCTCGGTATTTGTTGTTATAAATGTCACGAAAAAATAAGCTGTGTGTTTTACCTTTTATTCCTACTGCGGTCAATGCTATTCCATCGTCTCTAACGCGATGTGCCTCCTCGTCAGTTTTATTCGGTGTTGTACTCTTTCCATCCGTCACCACAATGGCTACTCTATATTGCACAGTAATACGATGACTCATATTGAAGGAAATTAATTTTTAAAAAAAAAACAATCCTATTACATTTTATGATTTAAATATTAAAATTGACACTAAAATTTAGGTAATACGATTTACAAGTAATTGTATAATTTTATTTATGTTAAATATGAAACAAAACAGATGAAGAAGGGTTTTGTAAATTCTGTAGTAAAGTTTTACCAATTCAGAAAAAAGTATCGTACTTGGGAATTCCAGGTCGAGTGTTCTTGTCGTTCAGCAACTGGGTTCGTAGCATCTCCAAGGCGCGGTCCGTGTACGTCCATCCTTTTGTGTAATCAATGTCCGAGATTCGCTCTTGCAGTGGTTTCTTCTCGGAATATTTATTTAATTTGAATGCTATAGCGCTCTTTGTGCTAAAGGCAATGGCACCAACCCTAACCTGCAAGAAAGATGACACAATTACGAAGAAAATGTGAAGTGTCCAATATCTTTGAAGCAATGTCCAATTATCCCATTTTGTAATACTAGTTTTTTTACATCACTGTAAACAACGCATTGAAAGCACCTGTAAGTACATACAAAAAGAACATATTTTAATCCAGTCACGACTCACCAGGTTGATAATATCACATTACTTGCGATTCTGGATTCATTTGTAGACATATAATATTATGTTTCTTGTCCCAGAATAGGCTAGATTAAATTGAACTTTCCGCTGTTAAATCCTACTTTAAAACCCGTAGTAAACCAATAAATCATGCTGGATTACTCACCATTTGAACCCATGTAATCCTCACTTAAACTGTTTTTCTTTTTGTGAGAAATGCCCGTAAATTATTCTTATCCAGAATTTACCCACCTTATTCGGGGCAATATCAAAGCTTTCTGTTATGTTGTTGACGAACAATTTAACCTTCTTGAAGTTTGTCTTTCCCACGGAACCTGAGCGGTCCAAAATAAACACAATTTCTGCTTGTTGTGTCGTGGTACATTCTAAAATTAATGGATAATCGAGTATTTATAATAAACAGCACGCGAAAAGAAACAAATGACACTCAAAAAGTGAAGAAAATAAATAAATGTCTTACCCTTATCGAGTTCTGGTTTGGTTTCAGGTAATTCTGTAATTTAAGAACAGGTTCATTGGCAATATTTCAAAAAATACTAACAGGGAGTGTAAACATCTAAAATCACTATCGCTTGAGTTTAAAGTTACCAGCCTCTACATTTTTCTTGAAAACACCAAGCCTGTGTTACGCCACTTACTGTCACTAATCTGACGAATAGCGTTAGGTGCCAGATCCAAGTCCAGTTTGAGATCGTGCTTGTCCAGAACGGACATGGGGTCGTTCTTGGTCACGGAGATGATGGCTGAGCCATCTGGTATGTATGAAGTCACATCTGGAAATTTTCCTGGACTCAGAGTAATAACACTGTAGGATGTCAGTCCTCTTTGGATTTTTATGTACCATGTATCTTTTCCTATCGTATAACAAATAATTAGAATTTTAGAAATTCTCAGACCATGTGAAATAATAAACAAGTTGATTTTTTACTGTTCAAAGTTAAAGGTCTTACATTGACTGTAACAATGAAATACATACCTGTTATGATGACAGATCTTGTGATGACAGGAGTAGATATATTCACATTGGTTGTTAGTGTTGTAAATGGTCCCTCAAAATTGATTGCATCAAAGACGGTAATTGTGTCCTCTGTGTGGAACATCATCAGTGATATTAGGGCCTTTTCATCTTTAAAATACCATCAAGCATGAATTTCAAAAGATGTGGAGTATAAATTTTGACTCACCTTTGTCACCAGGAGCGACAATACCACCAACAACACCTTCTTCAATAACATCTGTATTTTCGTGGAATCCACGACCATAACAGTTTCCAGCCAAGTCAGAAACTTTATATGAAGTCAAGAACAAGCTATAAGCAGCACACCTAAAACGTAGGAACTAAGATTAAGGTCAAGAGTTATCAAAGTTTATGGAAAATATTTGTTTCCTTCATTTTTTCGTATAGAAGACAACTAAAAACTGTGCCCAGCTCTTGGGAAGCAAAGTAATATGTAAAGGTCTACCTTGGTTCATCTCTGCAGGCTTGTTCGCAGGCGTCAATATCGTTTCCCAGAAAACCAAAGTGAAACACTGATATTCTCGCCTCAATAGCCGCTCTACTTATCAAACCCCAAACGTAGTTACGGTTCACTTGTCGCTCAAAGCAAACTGGTAAAAAAAACCCAAAAGAACAATGGATTAGCTAAACTGTTTTCTTGACATCGATGACCTGGTAAAGATGTTTTGGTCTTGAGGAGCAATGACTCAGAATGTCTTGTGTCTCTGAGAGGCTACTCTTATCGGACACCTGAACTTCCACATATTGCAACAAAATTCAAAGCAGGGCAAACTTAAAAAGTGAAAATATTTATACCGTTGAGTGATGTCATCTGCACACCTAAACTTCCACATATTGGATCAAAATTCAAAGCTGGGCAAACTTAGAAAGTGAAAGTATTTATACCGTTGAGTGATGTCATCTACACACCTATCCTTCCAACTCCCGTTATGTCCGTTCTGGGAACATCCACACTGAAAACCATTTTCGCAGAGGACAAGCCGTTGTTACCAAATGGAAGCAGCGCAGTGGTTGAATACTCTCCGGGCTCAAGCACCACACTTCTGCCCTTGTAGTGAGGATGTTCAAACACTTGCCACAACGCAGGCCCTAGAACCACAGGTGAGTATCTTTTCTCGTAGAAATTCAGCGTAAAAGTAGATTTTATGTAAGTATATTTCCCTTGAAATGACATGAATTGCCTACCGTAGACGATTATCGAACTACACCTGTCGTCAAAATCACCCAGGTCTGGAGTGTCTTCATTAAACGACACATAATCATCTTTGAACTTCTTTCCATCATAAACGACTAGTAAATCTGACGAAGAGGAAAAAAGTACATGCTGAATGGCAAAGGGAATTCTAAATTAAAGCAAATTGAGGAGCAGTAAGATTTTACAGTAGGATGTATAATGTTCAAAAATAGTATTAATGACTTTAATTTAAAAAATGATAACATAACTTTTTAGTAGTTTCCACAACATAAATAAGTAACAAAGCTCTTAATTATTAAACCATATTCCACCGATTGGTAAATGTTTTATCAAAGTTTTGTCACCAGATTTTATCAAGATTTGTTCAGATTTCGATCTACACCGAGCAACTAAAGGGATCGAAATTTGAAATCATACTCGATATAAATGCTGGCATCGTTGATATAGTAGCTGTGAGTGCTGGAAGAAGTCCCTCCATGGTCGTGGTCAGATCAGACTGCGACTCCCGCTCTGTGAAATTCACATGGATACAAAAACACTAAAATTACTTATCTGTGCCACAATGAAGGAACCGACCCATAAAAACCAAAATAACATTTAAAGACAGAACTATGTTACGTACTGGTGGGTGCCATAGTTGTCGTAGTCTTAAGCTGGATTGGTGCTGGCCTTTTAGCAGTTTGGTCTATGTAATACAGGATATGTAAAGGTTAACTTGGATTTTTACTTGCGTGATCTTTGATAATATGGTAGATTCATAGATTTTCTGATCATTTTCAATCTGTTAGTTTCTCAAAATTAATGGAAGTTAGTCAATGCCATATTACCAAAGTGCGCAAAGGTTACCTGCAGGATAAAAACACTTCGGAAGTCCAGTTAGCGATCCATCATAACAACAACTTTTCTCGAGGCAAAGGGGTTTTGAGATTGTCGTTTCACCACATTGTCGCCTGTGTGCTACACCCATCTCACACACCTTAGTTTCCACATTTGGTTTCCGCTTTGTGTCTGAGCGCCAGTTACAAAAGAAGTCATTTTACACACAAAATGATTGCTCTTTCAGTGATCAAAAACATGTTGCAGAAATATTTTGACACCTTTCATCTTTAGAGGTAAAAATCAGTCCTTGGGTGCGATAAATGTAACGAGTGTGCAGGAAATGTATGTCTATTTCACTTGCCTTTTGCGTAGAAACAGACTGGTTGATAACCATCATCATAGCAGCACCCAAGACTGGCTGTACATTCTTTTTCAGTAATACCACTGAAACCACAATCCATTCTTGCCTCGGGTTGGATCATACACATCTGGTTCTCAATTGTGATTAAATTTGCTGTTGCTGTCGTCCTCGTCGTTGGTACCGGGGTAGTAGTCCTCCTTGTTGTTGGTGCTGGAGTTGTAGTTCTGGTAGTAGGGGCAAGTGTTGGTGGAGGTTGCGTAGGAATGACAATCTCTGTCAATGTTGGATAAAAGGTCAAATTATATCATAAGACATGTGCTGATTTGAACTGGTTCAATAACTGCAGATATAGGTATGATATGCAATTAATTCAAATTAATTATTTTGGATGAATATTTTCGTCATGCAGGAAAGTTACCTTTAGACTTTGCTTCCTTGGATTTTCCCTTAGAATGCTTTCCATGCTTGCCCTTTGGATGTTTTGCCTCCCCTGAATGTTTTCCTTTTCCATGGATCTTGTAGTGTACTTCTCCAGAATGCTTTCCCTTACCATGGGCCTTGTAGTGTACTTCTCCAGAATGCTTTCCCTTACCATGGGCCTTGTAGTGTACTTCTCCTGAAAGGCTTCCCTTTCCATGGACCTTGTAGCCTACCCCTCCTGAATGACTTCCTTTCCCGTGGATCTTATAGGCTACTTTTGACTGCTTTCCTTTCCCGACGACCTCATAGCCTGCTAGCCCTTTACCATGGACCTTGTATTGTACTTTTCCTGAATGTTTTTTGTGGGATGTGTACACCACTTTTGCTGAATGTTTGCCTAAACAATATAAATTAATGAGCTATATTTGCTCATTTGACCAACATCAAAATGTTTCTATGCAATCATGAATTATCCGTTGTAATTGTTGTTGTTGTCATCATTATCAATATCAGTGTACTACTCTCCTGGCTTTAAAAATAGAGAAATGCGTGTCTGTGGGAGACATGCATTATTTTGTGCAGAAGATTTCTCTAGGTAAAATGTCACTTTATTAATACTAATAAAACTTGCTAGGTGGTTTCTTTTCATTATCAATAAAATAATATTGAGCATTAAAGTCTTTACATAAAATAAATGGACACTATTTACAGTTTGTACTGATTATCAATAAATGAATACTAATTTAATGATCTGTTAAAAAGTACTTAATACTGGGTGTTAATAATAATAACTGAGTACTTGGCTACTCAGGATTAATAAATAAATCATACCAAATGTTGATAATTAGTGAAGAAATACCAGAACTCATAAATTGAAGGCAAGATTTCCCATTCAGACAGACGTCAAATTTGATCCACTTAATTCAAATAGTGTTTGAAAAAAATACATAGATATTTATCTTTATATTTTCATATATGTACAACTTTTACACAAAATAAAGCAAATTTAGCCTGATAGTAAAATATACTGCAAACACAAGAAGTTTTAGTTGATTAAATGTAAACCTTATCCTGAGATTGTAAACATGTCAAACGACCTACAGATAAATAGAAGCAGTGGAATGTTTTCATTTAAAGACAAATAGCCTCAGTATCTTAACCTATGTGTCCAAGAGTTAGAGCTTGTGCTCCACCAGCATAACCGCCATGAGCCAGAGATCCGCCAGCAGCCACCCCTCCCTTGACACCCACTGATTCACCAGTTCCTGCAGCTCCACTTAGACTGATTCCTGCTCTGGCTTGACCTCCCCCAAATATGGAGCTCAGTTCATGTTTGAAGCTCTTCTTGTTAGATTCTGTAATAAGATGTAAAAATAGGGGATGTTGCAAAACAATACATGTTCCCCCGAATAGGAGGCGGGTGGGTGGACAAGTAAAACAAGGAAAACTACACGAAACGTCTTTGGAAACTGTTCCACCACCACCGCTTACCTTTGTCACTTCCGAACAAAAACTGTAAAATACGAACATTTCAAAGCATGAACCATCGATTTAAATAATACTTTGTTGTAAAACAAAGCTAGCTGGCTTGTGCAGCACACCTATAGACCGGTGACAAATAGTTTTAATTGTAGGGATTTCACTAAAGGAAATAGAATACTTACACATTGTTGGGGGCAAAATTCAGCCAGGATGATAAACAATAGCAAGTAGGTGGTGTATACCTGCGAGACCATGGCCACAGGTAGTATTTTCCTCCAACAAGCGTCGAGGAAGGTGTGTGAGATGCTTGCGATCATTGCACATTATGTAGTTTCACCAAAGCTCTTAACAAGCTCTCAGACATTTTCAATGCGTTTACTCTGCTATTGAAAATGTGGCGAAACCATCTGACAGACAACATTTCTTGGGAAATTATCTCAGAAAACTTAATAAATGTATGTGCGTTTATTCATTTCCATGTTAATGTTTAGTGAAGTGTCAGAAGAGAAAGGGAGAGGAGGTATAACAATATTAATTAAAATGCATAAGATATTACCATAGACAAACACCAAGTTTTTCATAACATGTGACTGAAATTGATTTCAGAATAATTGGCTTATTTTTTGTCGATGTATTATTCAACATTGCATTCTGTAGATTAAGTTTTGCTAAAAATAATATTCGTCAATCCTTTCGCCGAAAATAATTGTGATTCATAGTCCTACAAAACCTTTCTATCAATAGGACTTAATTGGAGGCCAATATGGTTTGCCGCATCATACAGTAACCACGAAATAATTTTCATATCTTGGTATCATTTTCATAATAGACCATATTTAACAAGCAAACTGTCCGGTTATTTGTTCATTGTCCTCAAATTGTCCTCAAAAGTTCCGTGCGTTTATCGTTTAAAATTGAGCTTCATGACAAGTGATAGCGTTAAACACCAAAACCACGATATTTCGGAAAAACTCTCTGGTTAATTTGTCTAGAAATGTCGGTGCCTGTTGGTAATTAGACCATACACCCTTCATAATTTATATCCCAATGTTAAATATTTCGTACTGTAATTGGTCCATAAAATGAATTGTAAATTATACTCTCTACTATAAAAGTGGTTGCGGATACAATGATTTTGTCCAACCAAACCAGCTCTGTTCAAAAAAAGAATTCTGAAATAAGCAACGAGGAAACATGATGAAGATGTTCATTCTGATTTCGACTTTGATTGGAATTGCTCTGGTAAGTTTATTCGTAAAATGAAAATTTCATTCTAACAAGAAAAACTCACAGAAATTTTCAATATACTTTTGTGATGCAAGAGCATTGAACAGTCTTTATTTTTCTTTAAAATCTGATGAAACCAAGTGGATTACAGAATAAAAATGCATTCAATTCGCAAAATTTGATAACTGAGTTAAAATTTATTACCCTACTCTTAAAAGGGGGAAGATAATGTTGAATATTTTTTCGAAAATAATATCAATTAATTTCAATGTCTTTTGTCAACAAGTTGGGACTTTGGAAGATTTGAGCTATTTTCATTGAATTTTCAAAGTGATTGATATTAGAAGTAGAAAAATATCATCTTATGTTAAAATTCAGCTGTTGTGGACAAATAAGGTCATGCAAAGAAAGGTATGTCTGGAATAAAGCATTTCTATTAGGCCCAACCTATTTGTTTAGTAATGATATTTAGAGATGACGTTGACTTAAAAAGAGACTCGGAAATACCTGTGTTCATGAAATTTGGTTTTGTACAAATACTTTTCACGTCTCATTTAAAAAAGGGTGGCTGTAGTTGTTGAAAAGTTTGGCACTTGTTAAAATTACCTTCAGCTGCTTTTTTGTGAAATTGATATTCAATATCCTGTATATGATATCAGGGTTGTGAGTACAACGGTCAGACTTACCAACCGGACGATACGTTTCCAAGCGTTGACGGATGCAACACCTGCTTCTGTTCCTCGACTGGGAGAGTTGGATGTACCATGGCAATTTGCACACAGGTAATATTTAATCATTATATCATTACACGATGACACAAAATCACAAGAAGCGTATGTCAGCAAATACTTCGCATTTTCAGTTGTAATGTCCAAATATTTGGCGGGTGGCAAATAGATAATTTTACGCATGAATTTTTATAGGGCTGTGAATATGAAGGACAGAAATACAGTGAAGGGGATTCGTTTCCCCACAAGGATGGATGCAACGAGTGTTTTTGCTCCAAAGGTGGGCGAATCGGCTGTACCATGAAGTCGTGTCAGGATCAGTTCCTGAAGAGAGCTATCAACCCATCCGGCTGCGAATACAATGGCGAATGGCACAAGGTTGGAGACACATACACGGCGGCTGATGGTTGTAACACATGCTCCTGCGGGTAGGTAACAAGTACCTATCACTGGCTTCGATAGTTTTTTTGCCATATGCGTATGTGGATAGACAATAATTTCAATCCAATCTGTGTGTGTGTGTGTGTGTGTGTTTGCCTGTCTGCTGGTCTGTCTGTCTGTCCATGTGTCTGTTCAAGTTATTACTTTTAAACTGCAATAGTTAGGAACGCAGGTATAGACAGTTAAATCTTTGACATATGTGGGTCTGGTTTTAGTGTCAAGGTTACTGGAGGGGGGGGGGGTTAAAGTCAAAGTCAAATGAATAAAATGTCATATTTGATTTTACTTCTTTGTGCTTTTATGGCACTAATATATGCTCTAAGAATAAAGGTTATCTGTAAGTCAATGTCAAGTTTGCTCAATATCAAGGTCAAATTTAAAGGAAAATCATTTTTTGTCTATTGTAAAAGTTTTTGTGATCTATGTGATATGTGGATGGTATACCTTTGACTGAAAGGCATTCTTGCTTTTGAAATACTAATTAATACTAATTAATACTAATTAATCTGTATACTAATAAATACTAATTAATCTGGGATCTACATAGTATGTATCAAACAGTAACAAAGAGAAATCATTGACTGATATATAATGATGTGTAGTAAAGCAAAACACTAAGAGGTACACGTGCAGTTTTTTTATCAATGTGGCTTATTATTCGCATGAAAATTTCGGAAGTAATAACCAATTAAAGCCGAGACGTAAAATACTGGTTATATAATATAAATATGGGTGATTTACTTCAGCATGAATGGTAAAAGTATGTGCAGCAGGAAGTACTGTCACAAGAAGAGAGCGATCACCCCATCCGGCTGCCACTACAACGGCGAATGGCACGAAGTTGGAGACACTTACACAGCTGCTGATGGTTGCAACAAATGCTCATGCAGGTTAATACTCATTTTTACATCAATGGCATCGATAGTTTTTCTTGACAGGGAAACGTAGTAATATTTATTCTCAGTATGTCTTGGGTCCAGGATACCATACACTGACCAAAAGTATGAAGATATTAAATTCAAAGATAAAGTCTGTTTTATTACTAACTTTTTCCAAATTATTTAAATTTATTTGCTTAAATACATCATTCTGATTTGTACTGAAGTGATGTTCGAAGTTTCCTACTATATTTGGATATTGCTCTGATATTTCAAACAACACATGTGACAATTATAAATATGCTGCCTGTTGCAGAATCTGCGAATACTAGAGCCATCTCTTAATTCACCGGAAAAATAAAAATAACATCCAATTTGAAAATAAAATGTAATTCTGCATATTTATACTTTATATAAATCATGTATTGTTTATTCAAAGTATGTTTCGAATAGAAATCTTTAAGTTATTGTGGACCACCAATATGGTGAAACCCAAAGGAGGATTTTTTTCTGATCTCCTCGGAAAAAGTCTGAGCTGGTTGAACTTCATGTAAACTATTCTGGGGAACGGATAGTTTGAAATGTTTACAGCAGGGACACTTTACAAATTGCTCAGAAAAAGAAAAGCACGACGAAGTGCTTATCCAATTTGTCCATTCTGGTGACGGAGCAACAACACGAGACAGTCTCCCATTATACAACATTAGGAGGCAATACCGCCCAAGACTCCCTGACCTCCCTGGGAAGAGGGAAGGGGTAGGGTCAGGTGGCTCATGGTCTGGACCCCCCTCCCCCAGACAGGACCTGGACAGGGTGACCCTACCCCCTCCCCTCCCCCGTTGACAGAAGGACAGACCCGTCAGAAAAAATATCTTCCCTCGTACGTGATACGTGGTCGGTAAAAACTAAACCAAGTTACACAGAAATTATTTGGTTAATATAAATAGTGATAATTTACTTCAGTATGAGTGGTCAATCAATGTGCACCCAGAGATACTGCCAAGCAGGCTGTAACTATGGCGGCCGTTGGTATGCAGTGGACGACGTGTTCGATGCCAACGATGGGTGCAACACTTGTCGATGCACGTAAGTTTTGAAACGAAGAGAAGAATCTCGACTCAAACTTCAAGTAAAGAAATTTGGAGCAGCCGAGTCAAATATTCGGGACACTAGGTTCACTTGTTTTCTAAATGGAAATCAACAGGCAGGAATTTTTATGCTGCGAATCGAATTCATACTTTACCAAGTCCTTGAGAAGTTGTAGTCTTAGTCAGGGCTACCATTAGGAGATTTCTTTTGAATTAAGAGGCCAAAATCGCATACAAACAGGCCAATTGAAACCCCCGTTTCATACCTTTGCAGATTTAGTGAATAGGGGTGGTAGTGCGGCAGACGATTGATTGGTTCAGGCGTAATTCCCAAATTTCTCCTATTGAATATTGTAGTTGTTTGACTACCCAATGTTTTTTGTGATGGTTAAACATCAGAAATGTTTGTCTCAAACTTGTACTGAAAATACACAACTCGCTTTATACACAAAGAAAAAAATCCCAGTTTTTCAACATTCAGAACGTTTATGGCATGATTATTTTTCTTCACAGGTCTTCAGGAAGAGCTGCCTGTTCCAGAAAATCTTGTCGATATACCAAGTAAAGTGTTGGTTAAAGGAGGACATGGGATTTAAATCTTGTTCTAAAACAGATATACACTGTAATAGATTTGAATAAAACAGAAAGTCGGATAATACTTTTTTGGTCGTTATATTTGGTGTAGGATTATTGCTTATTATTTTGGATACAGCGTTTTGTTTATTTTCTCCGGCGTTCCACACTAATCATCATTTTGAAGTCAAATTTAGCATTCCTTTCACTATTAGCTAATCGTGATACTGCTAGCTAGTTTTGGTTCAATTACAAAGGACGGGCCTGAATTAATTGCCAAATGGTCGGAAATTTAACCGAACAATTACCGAAGTTGATGCGTAGCTTGAATGGGAAGAGAGTTATTTCTCAATTCGCAACTGCCGAAAACAGTCCAGATACTACGATTGGTGACGATGCTTTCGCACGTGTTATTTTTGGCCGCTCTGAGCGGGATGGTTTTGGTTAGTAATTCATAAATGTCTTTCAAGATTTTTGAATTTCCTGAAAAAGTTTGCAAGTGTTACATTACTGATACTTTAAACTTTTTAAAAATCCAAATGACTGATATTATTTTTTTAATCAGAGAATGAATAAAGCATGGTCTGTTAAATATAACTAGAAATTAAATTCCATGAGAGATGAAACAAAATAACAATGTAGAAAATGAAAAAAGTGTAGGTACATGAACTCGAAGAATATTAATGAATGCAGTTTGTTCCAATGCACTACAGGGTCGGCATGACAAAATACGAGCAATGGAAGATCATGTGCCTGACGGATGCAATGTCCGAGGCAAACTGATCGAGATTGGTGACGTGTTTAAGGAGGCAGATTGTACTTGCGCATGCATGTGAGTATTCAATATTTGTGGACTTCTTTTTATTCTATTATGTTGAAAAGAAGTAGGGCTTTTCTTCGTCAAAAGAGAAAATGGTTAAATCATAATTTTAAAGGAACTTTAAACACAGATGATGAAAATTTGTCTGCTTGGTTGTTGTGTGGATGCGTGCAAAACAGACAAACATTACACATTTCAAGTTTCCTTAAATTCTTGATATTTTGCTTCAGTACATCCATTTCAATCATTTACGTCATCTAGCTTGGCCTAACATATAATTTTCCGATACTGCTGTCGGTTTTGCATTAGCATTGGCATTTGGGTGGCATGTTTTCCAAAATTACGGCTCCCCACTTACTTCTATGTGAATATTTGAGGCGTAAAATTTTCTAATTATTTTTAAAGACAATGTAATAAGTATTAATTGCTTTATTTGGAAAAGGATATACGGACAGCTGAAATGCACACCTTATGACGATTGTTACAAATACGTATGAGGAATGCTAAGACTACATCCTTACAAATGATGTAAGTCTTCATTTCAAGCATTTCTGCAAGATAGTATGCCCTTTTAAAAAAACAACGTGACAGATTTTTGATGTCGGGGCTTAGAAGCCACCACCAAAATAAAAATTTTCTGTTGCAAAATGAGGGACACAGAACTTTTGTGATTAAGCTACTGATAAGTGGGGTAAATCTAATGAGCAATATTAACATACATTGTGTACCAAGGCAAGGCTGCAGACCAGTGCATAGTTTGGATGTCAATGAGGGTTTATGTTGTTATACAGAAATGTTAGCTAAAAAAAAGAAGTAGAAAAGAGGTTTCTAATGTCATGAGCTTCATTAACAATATATTATAATTTTATTTCAGATCTGTACACAATTCAAAAGATATCTGAAACGTAAACAGTCGATAAATACAAATGTAAATTTCTGTAAATAAGAACGTGAATTATTGAAAGAATAAATGGATTTTTACTTTGTGAATAGTCTTGTTGCTTCAAAATAGATAAACATGTGAAAATTAAATATTGAAATCTTGAACGTGTTTCTGAAGACAAACAATCAACATTTACATAAAAGTTACACCTAAAAATTAAAAACAATTTAGGTTGAGTCTTATTTTTGTGTCTAAAGATTCAAAATATCTTTACGTCAGCTGATGAAAACAATCAACAGAACAGAATTATCTGATTATATTCGACAGTTCTTTTTGCTACTATTTAGGTGATAATGATGGTTGGTGGTTGTTTTCAGATTATCACATATAATAATTATAGAAATATGATTTTCTATTTCCAATTCCATTTGTAAAACAATAATGATGAAATTACTTCCGAAGTTTAACCGATTTTTCCTATTGCAACAAATATTTGTGAGTTGCTTTCTAACTTGAAGTCACACAAGAGGAAATGTCATTGTTTTCCACGTTTTGACCCAGGTGGTATCTATCTGGCCAATAATATGCCTTGCGACAACTGGTTTCTTTGAAGTAAAACCAATACATGTCTGGTCTAGCGACAAGATGGACGTTTTACGTTTCTTGATTGTAACATCTTTGACAGGTGGGTACACTGTAATCTTTTCTTTGTCCTTCCGCTTGTTTCTATCAGCTGGATAGAATTAATTTCAAATATTTTGAAATCGAAACGCGTTTAAAGCTGCATATCACGGTCGTGGCCTTCGCGAAATGAGATTTAATGTAATTTTTTACGATAAGTATTTCTAGCAGATCTGACAAATCCGAAAGACGATTTCTACTCTTTGCTATTGCAGGTGTTAGTTATTTAATAAAGTACACAAATTCTAGCAATGGTCAGCAATCATAAACAACCATTGAATATACAATTTGAACTGCGATAATTCTCAAAAATTGCACTTTATTTCTATCAGATCTGACAGATCTGTCAGATTTTTGCATCGTGAAAAACACAAATGTCTGTATTTTGATTGTACCTTTCTGGCGTTAAGTTTAGTTGTAGATCTACGGCTTTCAGTGTCTTTGTAAGGGGATGTCAATGAACTCGAAATTGTGTAAAACAATTGGTATTTGTCCTCGAAAAATGTTGATTAAGGCTCTAGAAAGTTTTGTGTTCCAGAAATCTAACTTTGAACCTTGCAGATTTGTGTATTGCGGTTTCCAAGAGGCCCGAACTCATTAAAAACAGCACAAAGTTACCAATTCCAAAGTCATCATTGAAACGTAAGAACTACTTGAGTTTCATTATTAGGTGATCTACAAATAAAAATTACTAAAATACTACTCCCTGAAATTAGCGAAGCATGATTAAATAAAAAATAGCTCTTAATTGAATTTGGGCGGCTACAATTGTGTAACACTTTTTGACCAATTGAGTTAATCTAAAAGTGACTGTGTGCAGTTTGACATTAAAATTTCTTTCATGTTGCAAGTGGTGAAATTACGTTCATAGTCAATAGACTAAGGGCTCGTTTCCACTAGGCGACGACGATGCATTTTAATCAATATTTTTGTCGTCAGGAATAGGTGCTGCACCCATTTCTGACGACAAAGAGAAATAGGTTGCATGGTTACCAATGAAACTGTTCACACTTGACGACAAGAAAATGACGTCGTTGTCGCCAAGTGGGAACGGGCCCTAAGGGACCGTTTCCACTAGGTGACAACTTAAAAATGGGCTCCATTGACAACAATGATATTTCACAATTTTGTCTTTGTCGTCAACTGTGAATGGAGTCATTTGTAACCGTCCAACTCATTTTTGACGACATGAAAAGTTCACGTCGTTGTCGTCAAGTGTGAACGGTCCATAACAGGTTAAACTAAACTATTGGCCATAGATTTTAAATTAGCTCAATTAGTTAAATTCAATTTAGGGATAACCGGAATGTCTTCAGATTTTAATGTCAATGTATATTTTCAAATCTACAAATGCCGACATTTTTCTAATTGTAAAAGAAAGTCAAAATCTGAAGAAATGTATTTGCAGCTACTACGCTACGGAGTTTTGAAGACGTCATGAAAAATATGGACACGGAGGAACTTCTCAGGCGTCATGGCATTGATTTGGATAGTTTTAATAACACTGCATATACTCAAAATAAAAGGCACACTCAATTAGGAATTGCTTACTATTTCTTTTTAACTTTAATACAGACAATTGTAACTTAGATCTACGTCTAGTTGAAGACAAAACTGAAATGACGAGAATTAAGAATTTGACACGATCCTTGCGGACCATAACATGATGTGAGAGAGGCAGAAAATCTTTTAGAAAAAGATCACACCTATTCCAAGTAAAAAGGAACAAATTATTTCCAAAAGTTAAGCTTCAAAAATATGTTTAATACATTTTACCTTTGAGAAAAAATAAATCAAAGATGCAAGTTTTATTTTGGCATCGGCATTTCTTTGAAGCCACCACGAATGCGTTCAATTAGTTCATTTTTAAGGACGGTTGGTTGTAAAATAAAATGTTATTTTATTCAATACTGGTTATACAATTATAACAATTAAATTTAATATGGAGAATAAGGTATCATTTTTTGATTATTTTAACCTTTTTGATGACATTAGCTGAGGTAATAGAACATCACCATGGATCTCGCATTTAAGTTTTAACGTGTAAATACTTTTGTATCTAATTGATGTTGTCTCAATTATGAAGAAAGTACACAAGTTTTAAAGTGCTGCAGTAAATTTTAAATTTCAATTCGGAACTAGATTCATTATCAAGCTGATGTGATGCACAAGGCACTTATCTTGATTTACATTTGTTCATCGGGTAAGTAAATTAATATTCACACTCCGTGGTAAATAAAAACTGAACTTTTATCATCCTTTTCTTCATTCAATATCACTAGACTCGTTCTCATAGTTACTGCTTCATTTTATTCAGTTTTAGATGTAAATTTTAGTCAGGTGAACCCTTACCGAGGTTACGGAAAGTACGGTATGTTTATGGTTGTTTTCTGGTAACACAAGACGCATTTGAATTTTGCATTTCACTTTGGTCAAAGAAAATCGTCTGAAGTATATATTACATTCCCAAAGGTCAAAGTGGGGGAAAACTGGAGCAAAAAAGAGACCCGAATGGAGGAAATAGAGGGCGTTACAGTGGTCCAAGTGGAGGAAATATGAGAGGTTATGGAGGTCTGGGGTACAGAGGAAACATAAGAGGCCATGGAGGTCCCGTTGGGGAAAACATAGGAGGTTATGGAGATCCAGGTGGGCGAAACATGGGAGGTTATGGGGGTCCAAGTGTGCGAAACATGGGATTTTATGGAGGTCCAAATGGCCGAAACATGGGACCTTATAGAGGTCTTAGTGGGCGAAGCATGGGAGGTTATGGAGGCTTTGGGCGCAAAAGAAACAGAAACCGAGGTCGAAACGGAAGCAAAAGATGTTCTGGGGAACGAATTGGAAATACTGAGGAAAACGGAGATACCAAGAACCAAACAATTGCCAGGGATGGAGTGAACGGGACCAACAAAACTATGGCAAACAACCAATACCGGAAGAAAGGAAAGAACAGGGACTGCTCCATCAGGTTAGCTAGAATATTGCATATCTATCCATCTTGCGACAGTTATTTAACTTTTTTTGGAATTTGGTTAGAGTAGGAAGGTAACTGAGAACATTTATTGCAGTCAAATAACCGGAAATACGACAAAGCCCCGTAAGATTAAGATAGAATGGACTTCGGGGGGACTTCGGGGAATTGGAGTTTGCCCAACTTCATAGAAGTGTAACTCCTATCCTCCAAAATTTGACGTTGCGTCGTTGACCCAATTGGTGGCACATGCAAAATGATGTCATGGCAGCATTCTGTGTAAACAAATTCCAACCAATGACTGCAGGTTAAAGTAGTCCTAATTATCATAAAAATGCCAAATGCTTGGGACAGGATGTTACGCGCCCCCAACTCAACCACTAAGGTGACTACAACAAGCCATCAAAAATAAAGATGAAACATCTGTAGTTTGAAGTAATAAGAAAAATTAATGGTGCATTTATGTCTGGTCATATTTTAATAATAGGCATGAACATACAACTGTAACGGCATCAACATCATCATCAACAACAACAACAACAGGAAAAACAAGAGAGTTGACATCCACGACAGCTGTGCAAAATAAAACAACTTCCCAAGCGATCACGCGTAAGATATTTCACACTACTGAGAAAGATGCCCGAAATATAAAATTTGAAATGAAGGAATGATGCAGAATTCTTTTACCTTGTTGACTTGACAATAGTGCCGTAGAAAACAAATGTTCAGTTACACGAGCACTAAGGCTCTGCAATCGTGTTTTTCCTATTTTGACTTTGAAATTTGGTGAATTCATCTAATTAGTTGAATTTGACAAGTGCTTCATGGATACTGGAATCTATTATCTATGAATAGTAATTTGTCCACACATAATGTATTTAGCTATCTATGGATAGTGCAAATTCATTTTTCACTATCCAAGCATAGTGCTACATTACACTTTAACTATCCATGAATAGTGAACTGCTCCATGGATAATGCAAATGAATAGTTCAGCTATCCATAAATAATCAATTACTAGCCTAGTGTTGCGTGGTCCCTAGGTGTCTTTCACACAGAAATCATGCAAACATGGCTTGGCACATCGATAGGGTGACGACAACTATTATGTATGGGAAAGATGCTGTCCAAAAAGATTGTAGTACACATTGGTGCTTTAACTGGTTCCATTTAAAGAAAAAGCCAGCTCGTATATATATAAAACATAGATTTATTCATTTGAAACTTTTATTTTAATTTTAGCAATCAGGTCACTGACAAATAAAGACCTTCGTGAAGCATTTGCTGTTGATATTGAAGAGATTCTACAAGAGCATGGAATTGGCTATGACAGCCTCCGAAACACCTCATCAAAGAGCTGTACAGCTGGCCATCTGTTCATCTTGATCTGTTTCATAATTCCAAAATTACTTCAGTAGAAAAGACACTTGTTTGTCTTAGAACATCAATCAAAGTTAAATTCACTAAAGAGAAAAATTGAAAATTAAGAAGGTGAAGAGCTGTGTTATGTTAAGAACTAACTAGCGTTTCTTACGAACGCGAACCCCACTGAAGGCACCAATGTAAATTATAATTCCGCGAAATTGACATACGGTGAGTTTATGTAGCCAAGCAAAGTGAAAGGAAAGAGAAAAATTGCTATTATTTAAAAGAAATGAACTGTACCATTCTAAACGGAGTAATTTTAATCTGACTGAACTGGAAAGAAGTTTACCTTGTTTCATTGTTGTGCAGAAAATAGGATTTTTCAATTTCATCGTACGTCCTCTCATCTTGGCAAATGTGAACGAAAATAGCCTCATGAATATACTTTTTTTCTCAGAAGAGTGATTTCCACAGATCAAATTTGATTGACTCTCAGCAGAAATGACCGAAATTAGTCCAAAATTTTATGAACAGTAAAATATAGTCACTTATATTCTCTGCACATTATTCTGTAAATTTATGGTACATGCCATGGCCATTGAAAAGACATCACTTTGTGAACAAAATTTATTAGAAATATCTGTAGTATAACACCGTGTAGGAAGAGCAACCATTTCTGACTGTTTTTCGACGGTGCCAATCCATTTTGATCGGAACCAGAATTAAACTTTCAGTTAGAATTGGATATTCTTCGTCCAGTGTGTCGGTAAGACACTGTCGCAGAAAAAGTATTGCCTATCATACAATTTAATGGCTATTTAGAATATAGCAATTGCTATAATGTCCAAAAGATTTTGGAATTCTATGAACCTAAGCTGGATCTATCTGTGTGTAGGTATTTCAGAACACAGACCAGACAAGGCAGACTCTTTCACCTGTAATAACCTGTAATTGACTGCCGAATGGTTAGATGTTCCTGTTGGGCTATCTCTCTGTGTAGGTGTTTCACTAAGCAGGACGATATTTCACCTTTAATAATCTGTAATTGATTGTTGAATGATTAGATGCTCCTATTTTAAAATACTAGAAACGTTAGAATGTTAAAGTACCCCTGTATTAATAATGACTATGACCCATGATAATTATGAGATTTCATTATTTTAAGTTCTAATTTCTGACACAACAGACAGTAACCAGATTTATGGCTTGGGCCACTGTGTAAACCATTTCTTCTATTTATTTTCAAGAAAAATAAAATATTTGGTTTAAAATGTCAAAAGTTATGATTTGTCACGTTTTCAATGAGTAAATACAAGCAAAATACATGAAAGATCAGTATCAACTTTCAGAAATGCTCCAAAAGTATAGGACATACAGACATATTGCATACGTTGGTGTGTCAACAACATCCTCAATAATTCATAATTCCGTGAAATATCTGAGGAAAATAAACGGAGAAGAAACTTCTGATTTGCCAGATCTGGCTTTTCCTTTCAGAAAAAAATCCGAATATATTTTTTGAATTGTTGCTTGTACTAAATAAGAAATACTGCAGGTAAAATAAGGCGTTAATTTGCTGATTAGCAAAAATATTGTAAGTTACCTTACGTTAATTGTCACAGGATTTTAAGTGTATTGTTTAAAGTAAAAACTGATGAAATTGTCGTGTTAAAACTATCGAAAGGCCGTCACGAAGGGAATGATCTTGAGTTTGACTTGGGACATTTTATCAAACATATCACTTTACATTTAATCTCGCTGTGACGTTTTTGACTGTTGGCATTGTGCAGAAGGTAACGCAAAACTTTCACTTCACAGATTCAACGCGTGACAATCTGAACTGCTGTTAATATTGCTAGGCAACAGCAATGGTTGTGCATATCTTATTTGTTCGACCTTTTCCTAAATAACCGACAACACAAAATTAACATTTCTGTCAACAACTTATTTGGTCCATCTCAAATCACCGTCATTAACAATTCTGAAGCAAGAAAGTCCTTATATACTGATTATATTTATAAGAATATAATACTATATATATAATTACATATAAATTCATGTGTCCCATGCACAATAGATGATATATCCCAAATTAAAACACAAAGTTGATAGATGTCAGATGTATGTCAACAATCGAGCTTTTCCGTAATTGTCATTGAATTCGATGAATTTAATGATTTTAAAATTTGGTGATGTCACTGAAAGAAGGTCACCTACATTTAGTGACTGTCACCATGTAAAGAAGATAACATTTAGTCTTGATTGTTGCTTGCTTTCTATGTTTTCTATTTTTTGACACATTATTAAATACAGCCTGTCATTTGTAAATATATGTCGTAATTTCAGTCTGTTTATGGAGAAAACCTTGCATTTATTTTATGGTGACCTGTTTATTTCATATACACATCACTATAAATGCAATTCAATGAATTCATCGAATTCGATGAAAACATTATGGAAAAACTCAATTGCCAATCTTGTGTTATTTGCAAAAACTTCAATTGTTTCCATGTAAACTATATGTGGACACAATGCCATTTTAACTAATCAAAGCAACCTCTCTTAGCCTGCAGTGAAATTCAATACTTTGTCTTAAGAGTTAAACAGTTTAGATTGCATTGGCGATAATAATACTGCATCCAGGACAGTGGCTAAATATTTGACTAAATATATTGAAACTATACGAATTTCTGGAGACAATATGGCAAAAATAAGTGTTGCATCTATTTCGTTTCAATTCATATTACATGCTTGCAAACTTATGGTTTTACAATTACTACTTTCTCACCAACCTTGTAAAGATTTCGCTGACAAGAAAGCCGGTGTCTTTGGCACAGCTGACCATTGTCTAAAATGAAAATGAAAATGAAATGCTGTTCAATAGTTTGAATTCGTGTAACGGTGAGGCTCACCGTTAGGGTATTTTTCGTGTCTTTAATGTGAACAAGCAAGCATCTTGAAGTCCTAAAGATCCACCACCTTGTGGCCTTTTGGGCAATTACAATGAAATGTGTGGTCAAGGGATGACCAGGTCCTGTCATTGTGGGGCTTTAACAGGAGTTTCTGCATGCTATATCAAGGGGAATGCTCCTGTTTTGCCATAATACCACAAGGTTCATGTCTTTCCTTGCCTTTACATTTCATATTTCATGCCCAGGTTGCCATATTGCAGTTTGTCTTTAATTCTGATGGATTTGTGTGAACCTGGCTCATCCCAGGAATTTCAGTCTTTTAAATTGGTATGTTCCACTCTGACAGTTAACTCTCAGTTCAAATTAGTCAAGCCAATAGTTCACATGTCTTCTCAGTAAAATCTACTAAAATTTCAAGGAAAAAATCATCAAATTCAGGTATTTTGGTATCTTTCTGTTCTTTTTATTGTTGTGTACATAGCGTTAAGTCAATTTAAGTGAAAATTTGGTAGTTTTTGGGTAGTCATGTGAATTTGGTCTCAGATGTGAAAGGCCAGTTTCTTTGTTCTCTTAGGAGCTTTTGAGTATTGGCCACAACAAATCTGTGTCTGTATTCACATGAGTAATCTTTTCAGTTGGAAATTGGAGTAATTTTGGTGTCTTTTTGTTGCATCTCTTAAGATCTAGTTGTAACTTGGAAATTTCACATCTATTTGAATGCTCATTATTAACAGCTGTTCTAGTATCTATTTTAGTCATGTCCTGGGGTCTCCTTCTATGGTGCACTCCAGGGACTCCATCAACAAGAACTTAGGGTGGAACCTGGTCTCTGGGGAGGTGAGGATCATTGTTTTGCTTGTTCACATGGTTATTGCTTAAAATTACAGTATTTTGTGTCTTTTTCTGTGCATTCAAGTTTCTAGTATGGATTCACATCCAGGACCTTGGAAAAATGTGAATTTTAACAGTTGTGCATGTGTGTGTATGTGTATGTATGTGTGCAGTCTGTGTGAATTGTTAACAAAAGCCCATAATATTCACAGTGAGTAATGTACAAATTATTGTCATTTCAGTTAATTTAGGACCACCAGTGGGAAGGGCAAAATTTAACTTGGGGTAATATTCCAAATTTCTAATTCATTGTTAATGTATCCGATTTTGGTCTTTAATTCAATAAAACAGTCAAACCTTTATGGTAAATCAGTAGTTCCTTGTTTTGTTCACATCTTATTGGTACCAGTTTCAATCAAGGAGGACTTGGATGCCTGTTTTTGATTCTGGCACAGTTTTGGATGCCGCAGAGTGGCTAGCAATGTCCCTAAGTGTTTACACAAAGAGATTTTGGCTCATACCTAGTAGGTCCAGATGGGTGCATAGATGCATCCTTGTTCTACATGGATCTTCGTTGGTACTGCATCAATCTTTCTGAAACTGCTTGTAGATGATCTCTATCATTATTATTGCTGATTCATGTTAATGAGCAGGTCTGCTGGGTATTTTAAGTGGTATTTTCACTGATTTCACCCTGTATCAGATTGAGCATGATGAGAGCATGGACTTCAGTTCATGGGGTATAGGGCACATGGGCAATGCAGTATATGGTCAATGGGGTAGAGCTGGTATGGGGTACAGGGGGTATGGATGTACAGGGGGCAATGGGGTACAAGGGGTATGGGGCACATGGGTAATGGGGTACATAGGTAATAGGACACATGGGTGATGGGGTACCTGGGCATAATAATGCATAGATCTAGATGGTGCACAGGGGTAATGGGAACATGGGCAATGGAGCACACTGGTGATGGGGCATATGGGTATAATAATGCATAGATCTAGATGGTGCACAGGGGCAATGGGGCACATTGGTGATGGGGCACATGGACATAATAATGCATAAATCTAGATGGGGACAGGTAGTGGGTACATGTCACATGTACCCCTTGAACTCACCTTGACCCCAGCCTCTGATGAGCTGAGGTGGTTTAAGTAGTGTGTCACATAAGATGGTCACTAAAAAGCCTCAAAAGTATTTTTGGGCAGTTTTGATGACCTTCATATGTGGTGTCAAAATTGACATCAATATCTGTGAACCTCATTATGTCAATTCATTTTACACCCCAGAAACAAACAGAAATGAAAATAGGGTTTATTTCAAATCAACACCAGAAATTGAACATTGTTGTACATATCACATCGAGGTATCAGCACCCCAAAATTATCACAGTAAAAACAGAGTACTCCTGACTCAAGTATATATTGTATATACCCCAGGTTAACCAGTCACACCCAACTTGGGTGTAAGTCTCTGAATAACAGCTTATTCAGAAAAACTCCAATTTCCTGTGCAACCTAAGCCACATTGACCATACTGGAAATATTAAGTGACTGAAAATTGAGGCTACGTTGTATTATTTGCAGCAAGGTCTATCCCAAACAGGAAATTAGGAAATAGTCTTAAAAGTAAAATTAACATAGCAACATACAATATGAAATGAATACGATGTATCAAAAGTGAAATTGGCCACTATACAGCCCAATAAGTAACACACAAAAAGGAATGTCAATCTAGATCTAAGTGTACTTAGTAGTTCCTTGGTCGAGGAAGCAAAAATCTAAGTCTATTCTCAGAACGATGGTCATCTTCTCTAGGTCTGTAATGACGTTCATCCTGACTATGGCACCTGAAGAAGTTCTTCATGTCATCTGTGTCTTCACGAGGTGGTTTCATTACCATCCTCTTGTCTATAGAACCGACATTTTTCGGTTTTAGATCTTTGTAACGGGTTTTCACCAGGAAATCCTGTCTCTTCTGAGCATTAAATTTAAATGAAGCGTCAGCTGAACGCCAGTAGGCTGCGACACCCTGCTTTGTAAATCTGTTATTTATCACTAAATTGTCATCTTTGCTATTCCAATAATCTCGCAGCTTTAGTACCCTCATGGGTTTGAAAGATTTGCAAGTAGCATTGAGGCATTGGTTGAATGCTGCTCTAGCTTGACATTCATCATAGTCCCAACCATTGTGGTTGGCAATTTCAACCCAGTATATCTGCGTGGATTCATTGTTTCTTGCCCTTGGCACAAGTTGTTCTCTTCTGGCACTGATTGTAGAAGTGATTAATTCAGCTAAATATTCAATCCAAGTACCCAGTAGGGAAGCCATTCCATACCTTTGGTAATCCAGATAGTCGATGAGATCCCCATCCAGGAATATAATTATGTAATCAGGTAAATGGTATTTAGAATTCAGCGCAGAAATCCAAGAATTCACAATCCTACTAAGGGTGTTCGTATTTTTATCACTGAAGTGGCTGCTGCAGAAAGGGATGACATCATATAATTCTCTTGTATGGAACTCATAGGTAGACTTCTTGCAGCTCTTGCGATAGGTTTCTGCTAAGAAATTGTCTCCCAAAAGCCAGATTTTTCTCAATCCTTTTAAATCATCTGCAAAAATTAAATCCGAATGGTCATAAACATGGTAATCTGCAACTAGGTCAAATTTCACTGAAGAGGTTCGTTTCTGGTTTGGGCGTGGCTACATAATGATATGTCAGCTTTTGACAAGAACCAGAACAATAACAAAGACAACACCACGTGAAGTGCTGTGAAAGCATGTGAATCAACCGCACCACAATGTAGGTCGGGAAAATATGTAGAGAATGAAGAAAATCCATGAATATACTTCAGATACCATATAAACTCAAATTATCAACACACATCACACATCAGCCTTAAGAGTCATAAATCTAATGATAAGCTCACATTTTGAACAGAGATCGAAATTAACATGTAACAGAGAAAGGACAAATTGGAGCAGGAAACTGCTACATCTTGATGTATCTGTAAACAGTGTTAGATCTCCACCTGCCCATTCTCTTCACCTCCTCAATTGAGTAATTATATTTAATCAGATCAGTAGTTCTCCCAACTCTGAAGCTATGCATTCCATACATAGAAGGGTCTAGACCAATTTGCACCAAACAGTACTTTAACATATCCCTAGCATTTTCAGGTGTTACTGGACTTCTATCTCTGAATATATAATCATATATAACATATAATCATGAACCAGCTGGCAAGGGCAAAATATTCTCTTGATATAACTTCCAGACTTTTCTGTGATGTTGGATGTTATCTTTATCTTCTGAGGTTTCATACCTCTGTTGTGGGTCTTAGATGTGTAGAGCATAAGCATAATTTTATCCTTGTTTTGTCCACAATGTACATCCTTTGCCTTTACTACATGGTCACTCACAGTAACCTCACTTATCCTCATGAACCCATAGTATGAGAGGGCAAAAAGAGCTTTGTACAAGGATTGTAGATACACTTGTCCCTCATCCAGAAATTTTCTCTGAACTTCAAATAAAATCATTTCAAGCAGTCCACACTGGATAGGTAATCTTGTATGAACCCTGTCATTAACAATCTTACAAGCCTTGGTGAGGGAACCTAATAATACCCTCTGGTCATCCCATGGATACCCATCATTAACCAGCATCTTCTTGATTGCTGATACATAAGACTTGACTGTACTGGATTGCATACCCTGATCAATTTTGTATCCAATGAAAAGAGTCACCCTGTCTTCCCATAGTGGAGGTTTTACACCCAAACTGATGACAAACTTATTAAATTGTCTCCAGATTCTAAGGTAATTCTGAGTGGTAGAGTCCCTTTGTGACTGATTCATTAATTTGTCAATGATGAATTGTAGCTGCTTAGTTGAAATTCTTGAAGAGGTTGATGAGCTTCCTTTGTTGGACCTACTTAACTTCTTTCTGTTCTCTGCAACAAAGCATATAAAAACTGGGGTCATTTGACCCAAATTTTTTAAATTGGCCAAATGTCACCAGGAACATCCTTTACAGACCTGTACAGGATTCATGTTAGGTCCAAGGTCCCTAAATCTCAACAGGTCTAATCTAGAAAGAGCATCAGTTTTGCCATTGTCACTAGTAGACACCCATTCTGCTTTAATATGCACATTATGTACCAAACATTCCAAGACTATTAGTCTCAACAGCACCATGCAGTTTTTACAGCTAGAGGAGCTCTTGTTGATCATTTTACAAACACTGTCATTGTCACAATGAAGGAGCAATTTGCTATTCTTGAAATTCCCTAGCCAGAGAAGTATAGCCACTGTAACTGCATACAGCTCTAGATATTAATACTGGGCCTTTCTGTTTCCATCCACTGGTAATTCCACTTATGGAATATCCATTCAGGACCACAGTATGCCCCAAATCCTTTTACTGAGCTGCCTGAAGCATCTGAATACATGTCAATATCCTCTGAAGTCTGTTCAAAACAGTCTAGGAAGGGCCTACTGAAGATATCTGGGACAGCTAAAAACTTCCTCCAAATATCCAAGTCCATCCTACATTCAGCAGTTAGTCTAATATGCTGATGAGGTAACAGTTTTTCATTGGCTCCAAGACTGTACAACCTTCTTAAGAATGTTCTGCCAGGCACCACACATCTGCATAGAAAGTTCAGGAACCCAGTGATTTGTTGCAACTGGAGTAGGGTAACCTTTTTATTCCTTTTGTTCAAGAAAAATTGGATCAAATCCATTGCCTTCTCAAGCTTGTCCACAGGAATTCCAATTCTCTGGCTTGCAGTATCAATCAATAGTCCTAAGAAAGTAAGAAGCTGAGTTCCCCAGTAGGTTTTTTCCAAGGAGACAGGAAATTTGATCTTATCACAGATGTACAAGAAAACTTTTACTTGACTGTCACATAGAGCCTTAGAAACAGCAGCAAAGAAAAAGTCATCTAGGTAGTTCACTAAAGGCTTGTTGGTTCTGTATCTGACCAAATGAGCTATGGAGTTTGAAAATTCTTGGAATATGGCACAACTAATAGATGTACCAAATGGCAAACATTTGTCCACAAAATAGTATGTCTTCTTTGTGACAGGATGTGTAGCTTTTAAAATTAAAAAACACCATGACTTCCTGTCCATGGGTATGTTTCTAAATGCCATTGACATATCAGACTTGGCACAATAGCAATGTCTGCCAGCTTTCCAGCATAATGCTACAGCATCCATGAAATCTGGATACTTTACACTGCATAAGTCTTCAGGTATCCCAGAATTGACTGACTCTCCTCTTTTGGGGTATGACAGATGGAAAATGAGCCTGGTCTTCTTCCCTTTGTCCTTGGGTACTAAGCCAACTGGTGATTGAATGAAGTACTTGAAAGGGACTTTTTTGAATGGCCCAGCATACCTTCTGGCTTTGACCTCCACCATTATTTTGTTCCACAACTCCACTGGAGACCCCACTGTAAGTTTAAGGTTAGGTGCCTTCTTGGCTACTTGTGATGGCCCTTGGTAACCAAGTGAAAATCCTCTCTTAAAACCATCCACCAAGAATCTGGTCTTGTTCTGGTCATAGCCTGCTTCCTTCAACAATCTTTCATACACATGCACTTTTACAGGTGTTACTATATTTGACAAGTCCAAGTTTTCAAAATCTAAAACATCTGTTGTAAACAAAATGGTAATAACAAGAATAAAATATAACTTCTTTAATGAACAATAATAGCTGAAATCATTTGGATTTATTCTTCCTAGGACCACCCCTGTGTGCCTGTTTTTGATCTTTTGCATCTAACTTGTCACAATTTACTACACCATGTGTGCTAGCATCACAGTAAGAGCATCTTTCAATAAATTTGCATCTTTTACCAAATTTACACTTTGCACCCTTATTAAAGCTCCAACAATAATCAATTTTCTTCTTATTGCCAGATGCATTGTTGTTGTTTGCATTGAATCCACCTGAACTGTTCCAATTACCAACAGAGAATCTTCTAGATTGAGGTGCAGAACTCAGGGGAGTAGTCATGGACAGATTCCATATCTGATTGTAAGTTACTGCCCAACTTCTGTTGGGGTTAAACTCCATTAGCTGCCTGAAGACTGTATCGTAATTATACACATTTTCCCAACTATATGACATTGAAGCAGTATTGATGATTGAGACATATTGCCAGATCTCTCTGGCCCTGTCTGGATTCTTTTTACAGTACACAGTTGCGTACATTCTAAAGGCTTGTTCCCACCTGCGGAAACAATTTATCCTGCTGTTAGTTTTCGCTGGAACCAGGTATGTACTGCCTTCACTCTGCACCCATTCTAATTTAGTCTCAGTATTTAAAGATGTTCTGCCATGGAAGGGATTATCCTTTGGCAAGAGTTTGTCTAGGTCTACAAACTCCCCCTTTTTAATTTTCTTTTTCAAACTCTCATCAATGTGACAAGTAAGATGGAAAAAATCATCATCTGAAACTCCCAAACCTACCAACGGTCTTTGGTCTGATATTGCACTAGAAGTCTCATTTCTCCCAGACTGCAAATTTTCTATGTTCTCTGTCATCGGAACTACCCTAGGTTCTATCTCTTTGTTAACTGCATTTACAAGAACCAAATTCATAGAAATCCTACCTGGTGGGTTCTCCACAGCAGCTCGAAATTTCTCAGTTTCCAAAATAGCATTTTCCATTTTCCTTTGTGCGGTATCCAGTCCTGGAGCATTGACAGCCAATCTCATCCGCTTCATCATGCCTCTGTCATGCTCATGATCATGATCAGAATCCGAATTCACTCCCATCTCATGTTCTAACCGAAGTTGATCTACAAAAGATGAAATCTTATTCATTACATCACCTTGGCTTCCCGGATGCTGCTGTTTTAATAAATCAACATCTCCCGAGTTTACATACTCCTGCATATTGATTGGTTGAACAACATGAGCACCAACAAACCGTGCAGTGTCATTATCATGATTAGTAGCAAACTGATTGACACTGGTTATATTCCGCGGGGGTGACATGACATGCTGAGACTCTTGACACATTTTAAGTGCTGGAGCATAAATTGTCATGTCTGAAGGTGATTTCAATGAAATCCTACCTGGGTTATTAGACTTCTTATGAGTCTTTTCTTGGCTCCCTTTAGGAGACATTCTAGTCAACAGCTGTGAACTGCTAGATTCACCCTCATCCTTGGCCTTTTGAATCCTCTCATCTAACATGTGGTCCAGTAACTTCTTAAGATGAGGATTGTTTAGAATCAAGTCCTCATCTGTTAGGCTTGCTGATGTTGCACCAAGACCGATTTCACTCTCATGCTCCACTGGAGTAGTCACCCTCTCAGGTTGCTCATTATTTATATTTCCATCGTCTTCATCCAAATCTTCTTCATAATCTAACTCCTTGTCTGAGTCAACTGTAAGCTGAATACCATCAAAATATTTTTCATTAGATTTCATAGCTTGTCCTAAATCAGCTTTCTTAATTACAGCCTTCTCTCTTGCTGTGCTTTTGGTTTTCACAGATCTACTCTTATCTGCCTTTTCAACTGATTTTAACATTTGCGCATTATTATTTACACTCTCATCCATTTCTTGATTATTTACCACATTGGTAACTTCATTGTTACCATATACAAAGTCAATTTTGCATTTAGCCTTTGTTACTCTCTTTGAAGTCCTTCTTGCTGGACTATGTTTGTTTGGTAACATGGCGACCTCAGCCTTGACAACATTTGGCTTTCCATCTTTTGTTTTCGTAATTTTCCCACCTACCGTAGGTGAAGAAATCACTCCTTCATGATTTCTCTTTTGCCCCTTTGGCATATTGCAGTCTTTGCAATTAAAATTTCACTGATAACCAATGTATTTCACCATGAAATACCGATAAAATATCCTTTGATATTTAGATTCATGTTAACTTGATTTGAAATGAACCAAAGTGACGGTTATGATGTAATAGGCCAACTACATCATAATTGAGCACGAGGGCTTTCCCTCCAGTAGAGCCAATTTGGTCCAGGTTCATTTCGGTGGTAAGTAAAACCCATTTTATTCCTAAATAAAATGATGCTTTTTTTTTCTTTGGTGAACCTCCTCCATAGTCCCGATGTTTGACTCTTTGACATTTGACATCTTTTTGACAATTTGTCATCTTTTTGACAATTTGACATCTTTTTGAAATTTTGACACAGACATATAACTTATACCACCTCAGCCCATCATAGGGCTATTTCTAGTTAAACCACCTCAGTCCATCACAGGGCTATTTTTTCCAAATTGCTGATGTTCTGTCAGGGTGCAGAAACATGTCTCTCCTGAAGTCATTTCTTAACCGATTTTTACATATGAGGCACCAAATCGAAGCTAAGAACATGTTCTTTAATATGCACATGCTCATTATGCTGCAATGAGTGTAAGGAGTTACAATCGGCAATGAAAGTGCCAACCTCAGCAAAATTCATTAAAAACCTTTTCTAAGAGTGTACACATGAGCAAGTTTCAGCAGAGGTCATTGCGAAACAACCATTCATTCATAACATATAAAATTCCAAAAGGACTCCATACGCTGGAACTTTTAATTGATTTTGATACTATGGATGACAGTATTTTTGCTCATATGATGCTAGATTACCCTACAGATGAGCAGAAGATCGAAGAGAACAAAAATCCCAACCCACAAGTTACAATAACTCTGCAAAATGAAACTAGATCTACTAAAACCACACCCAAAACACAGTCTAAACACAGGGAATAAATGCACAGTTCAACACAATAAACAACAGGTACCCACTTCTACCTCAAATGTTCTTTCCAAACATCTATGTCACTATTAACCATCATTTTCACAATTAAAGTGACCCCAAGAAAGAAGTATATGAACTGAAGTTTATCGAAAAGTTGTAAAACCAACATAACCCAGTAACAAAACCTTTGTTTTTCCCCTAAAATTAATATTATATGTTAAATTTACTGTTGAAATACTTTCAAATATATCCCTATGTCAAGTTCTTGAAAAGTTTATAAATGTTACATATTTTACGCGAATAAATATTTCAAGCTGCAAAAATTTGACTTTTTTACTGACTGCACAAAATGAAAAAATAGAAAATATTCATTCAAATCTGAGCATAATAAACTTAATATCATGGCCTTTTTCGGGGAATGAACTCATTATTTCCTTCACCAATGGGGTCTTTTTCCCCCTGAAGGGCTTTGCCCCTACAGGAAATAATTTCGTTTATTCCCTGAAAAAAGCCACGATATTTTGTGTTTTTGTGTTGTTTATTTTGAATGGAAAAATGTTTCAAAAATCATAGTGATTAGCCGCAATTTAGACTCCAACAAGAAGAGTGACAGTATGTTTTTCAAGCTGTGACTAAAAAAAAGATGACCTGTTGAGGAACAATTTCTCACACGGATAGAATCTACAGATGTCAGCATTGTGACTGTGTCCCACTAAAAGACCTCCAACTCTTTTCATCGGAGTTTTACGCTGTGTTTTACACCGACCAAAAGTGCCACAATTGACAGGAAAACGTTGATGGCTTGGATCAATCCATTTGATTTTTTATTCTGGTGTGGATACTTCTAGCATTAATACCAATGCGGACGCTTGGTGTGAATAGGTTTTCATGAAAAACAATTCTACCAGATATCTGGCGGAAGAAATGAAAGTTTTGTTTTAAATTTTATAATTAACAATGCTGATATTTGTTGGAATTTATGTATCATAATACGTATCTTATCTTATATGTACGGTGTCCTGTCCTGGCCAGTATGCAACTCGCACAGGTCAGGTGTGTTGGCAATCAGATACATATTTTGGAGCTGTGTAGTAAACGTGCTCACTTGCTACAGCACGAAGAACTCCCAAGGGTTTGTTACATCAATAATCTTGTACCTACAAAAGCAAAAAGTTGGAAGTCTACAGTAGCGGATCCAGGATCGGGTCGGGGGGGGGGCCAACAATTTTTTCCCAAAATTTTTCCGACGTCACACAAAGGAGTCGGGCGAGC
>JBCAUG010162943.1:0-20205 GCA_038406175.1 Haplosyllis leylae | reverse complement strand
CTGGGAATAGGTCGGCTATGCAGCGGGCGGTATGCCTCTTGCGTTCACGCAGGAGTACTTTCTTGTGTTAGTTATAGTGTTGCAAACAACTGCGCTCGATCGAAAAAATAATCTTGACCATTATCTTTGATACAAATGCAAATTTCAGTGTTTCTTATATTTTGTAGATTATTTGTATTGTCATGTCAATGAATGGTGTACAAATGAATTTCATGTATCGTTGGTAAAAAAATTCTTTAACAGTGCTGGTGCATGTTTATTCATGGAATTTGGTGGTTCTGGTGGAGAGGTGAGTCTCTCCTACCATGTCTGTTAAAATACCGCCTTTTGTAACCAACTGTTCAGTGAATCACGGGCAAGTATTTTCATAAATCCATTGCTTGGTTTCAAAGAATTACCACACACTCTACCACAAATCTCTCACATTGTTTATGCGGAGTTTAAAATAAGTTATTTCTGTACTTTAATCTTGTTAAGCCCCGATTCAATCAAGTCACAGAGGCAATATGGATAGATGGAGTTTGAAGAATAATCCGATATGGATTACAAGTTGTATGAGTACAGAAATTGATTGGTTACAAATGGCGTCATGAATTGCTGATGTAAGCGATAGATGGGAGCCGTTTCAGCACCAAGTTTTGGGAAGGAATTCGGCCAAAGTGAGTTATGCAGGCTGCCTCATATCCAAGTGTATTAGAAGAAGGCTTTGCTAAGGATTTGTGAGGGTCAGCCACAAGCCAATGAAATGAAATTAATTTTGGGAATTGCTTCTTGTAAGTGAAATGAAGCACCCATGTCCCATCATTCCGTATTGTAAGCTAAGCCTATAAAATACAACTATGAAGTACCTTCCGTAAAAGCCACAATATTTTAGAAGCATTTGTATGTGGCTTGTTCTACACATGTTCCTCACGACAGGTCCAGCCTAAGTATTCAATATGAGTTCTCAACAGCCACTCTTCCATACAGTGATCAGCAAATTAAATTTGTGTCTTTGCAATTCGAAATGTATGTAATCGAAGAGAACTAAAAGAATTGTTCAGCCTGACGTTAATACGTAAAATCCACCAGAAGCCAAATTTCTTGGACTGTTATTATAAACTGTCCGACGAGAATTATGATCAAACAAATGTTTGTACACATAACATTCATACTGAAAGCAAGAATGAACTGAGCCGGGAATTCCATTTCCTTATGGTACAATCGGGTCATATATTTCTGAAAGGGCCAGATGCATTAGGAAGATATATTTGACTTCTAACTGATAGAAAACGAGGTCAAAAGTAAGTTGAAAATAAGAGCCATGATAAATGCCGAAAATGGTATCCCCGTTTTGCTCATGCATCAAGGGACTTGACTTGTGTGGCCCCGGGTATTTGACACTGGCATCTAGATATTTATTATTAATGGAAAAAGATTCATCTTGTTCTGTGGAGGTGGGCTCATATCTTGTTTTGACCTTGACCTCAATTTATAAAATAAGAGCATAATCAGTAACAATGAACATTGATCCTTTGCTATTATTCTCATGTATTCAGATCAGTCCCCCTTCCTCACCATTAAGCAAAATAGAATAAGAGCTCGGATCATATTGGGGCATCAGTCTTTTCAAACATCCATCAGGGAGATGTCTCGAGTTGATCCCATTTCTAATAAATGTAAGGTCCTTCTAATGAGCATGTGTAAGAGATGGAGATGGACGGTGGGTGTACTACGAGTGGACACTGACTTTGGACCTGGGGTTTATAGCTTCTGGAGATGCACAGGAACAGACATAGAGATAAATGGTTGACCCACCAGACACTGCTTGTATGAGTGCTTTGCAGCGATATGACTGTGGCAAAGAAGGATCCGTCATTTTTCATGGCTGGTCAGCAGCGGGGCATGACCTCAATCCTAGGCATGGGGCAATCCTGCGGTCAGTGTGATGAAGCTGAGATATGAGTTTCTATGGCCATAACCCTGTCACAAGTCATTGTGTGTAACTATAGATTGACCAGATTCCAACCTTCTTATGGCAGTCTGTGCAGACAGATCACAACAGCATTAATCCTTGCATAAAGTTTCCAGAGTCTTTAGCTTTGTTTGAACTGGGCCAGACCGAACAAGGGTCCAAACAGGACTTAACATAACGGTGCATTTCTTTTTTAGCCTTGTCCAGTTTAGGGGGGCTGTCGATGGCCTATTTGTCCAGCTTTTACATACCTTTTGTTTTAGCAGAATTCTGATGAAAGCAGACTTAAAAGTGGTGATAAAAAGTAGCTTCGTAAAAAGCCTGTGGTCAGATTATATAGATCTTCAGCTTTTCTTTTATGTACTTAGTTGCTGTAATGGTCTTGTATGGATTGACCAAAATATCATCAAAGCCATATATTCCAAAATCAAATTGATGTGTCTGGAACTTGGGGGTTAACAGGGCTGATATAATACCTTTTATGAAACACCAAGTGTATAATGAGTCTACAGGCAAATGGAGTGGCCCAAACAGAGAAATGCAGCTCATAACAGCAATAAGCAATTGACCCTTAGTCCCCAGTCAGACCAAAGAAAGCAAAATAACTATGCGCACAGCAAGAAACTGGATTTGCTCTCTGGTACGCAGTGGGGAATTTGCACTGCATTCATATTGTGTAAAATTTCCATTAGACGTTTGATATAATATCCAGGGTGCCAATTTGGGGGACGAGTGGTCGTTGATGAAATTTCCATTTCATAACTCAAGAGGCTACTTTCCAGCTACAGGAGTTCTATGCTTGAATACATGAGGCAATGAAGAAGCAACAAAGTAGAAAGGCATTAAAGGCAGCTTTTAAATTGTATTTAGACCTCAATATGCCACCACAGCTCTTTTCTTGGGCCCTTCCAAATTATTAGATGGATAAATATTTGTGGGGTCATGCTTTCCCTCTCGGTTGATCCTTCCATTTCAGTTGGTTGCCTCAAGCTAAGCACGCTGATGCTATTGTATCCCCACTCTGCGATGTTTAATTACTTTATGAATTTAACCTTTCATGTTTTGTTGCATAGTTCTGACATGCTGACTGCACTGGGTAGGGAGCGTGGGGAAATCACGGTGTAACCGCCGCCAAGGCCGCCGCCGCCTTGTTACTCAGAGAGATCCTGATCCCTGGTCCCGTCCCACTGCAGCTAAGCCCCATGTTTTCCCGTCCTCCCAACAGCTTTCGCAAAATTAACCCATTAATTCAGCATATTAGGCATATGTCGACGGGGCTTTTATGAATACACATTTGCTTGCTTTGCGCAACACAGGTTAACAAGCTTGGGTCAAATGCCTATTGATAAGCTGTCGGAATCCCTTGTCGGGATGCTGGCTCTTGTACAAATAGATGTTGATGTAATGAAAAGCAACCCTACCACTTATTCATTTTTCTGCCTGTAATTCACTGCAAAATAGGCAATGAGTTATGACTTAACCATTCATAAAGCTTCACAGAGTGGGAAAGGAAAAAAGCCGGCATGTTCAATGCAATTGTGCAATACTGGCTTGATCCGCAAATGCACTAATACGTGAAAACAGTTAGAGGAAGCGCTTTATTATTGCAACCGTTTGCTACCCACAATTGAGTTTTCCTTTCAACATATCAACCTCTCCTTTTGTGATCTAAGAAATGGAAATTTGCGTGCCCATCATTTCTCGACACTCTTGGGCATATATTGATCTTTAATCAAGGCATTTTGATGAGCAGGAGATCCGTGGATTTGTGCCCAAAATATAACGAGAATCCATTGAGCAGATTCAATTTAGAATTCAATGGAGCCATCACTGACCACCGTATATTCGGTGATTAATGGTCCACTATGGTCTTGAGTCATCACCCCATACCCACAAAGAACTGACCAGTCCAATACTGGACACTGAATTAAGAAAATTGTCAGAAAGCCATTCTGAGAAAATTGTTGCTTCACTTTTGATGAATGGAAGCTGTAATAATTGTCGAATGTCATGCAACCGTTTGAGAGGCTAGATTATTTCTGTCATTTGTGCCTGTGTGTTTATGTCATTGATACGCTCCTCTAAGGGAATTACAGTCACCTATTCATGCCTGCTTTGGGTGTCCATCCAATTTATAAGTACAAATGTAATGTTATACAAGACATAGATACATTCTGACGTGTTCAGTGTTCATATATGTCAGCAGTAGTTAAGAGCAGCTTTTGGGGCCACATATCTGCGTTTATTGGTCTGTAAATAAGAATACTTCTCTGTAATGTGGTCTTTGTTTCAAGCAACATTCCATAGTATGTAAATCCCAATTGAAGGAAATCTCTTCTGTTGTGGCAGATTTATTAATTTAATGGTAGAGTTAATAGTAATAAGAGGCAGTTCCCTTGTTTTGAAGAATCATAAGGGATTAGTGCAGCATTTCAGTAGGAAGCTCTAAAGATAATGTCATCATTACAATTTTCATCTGATGAGATACTTTGTATTCAGTTGTGATAGTGTACATTAGCGGGCCAATTATGAGTTAATCATTTTGCATTACAAAGTCATCATAATAAGTTGACACAGTGTTCAACATTCGATACCAGCAATGGTAATTGAAAGCTGGGGTTGTTACATAAAATGACCAGGGAATGCCTATTCTATTGGGGATTAGTTCGCATACGTGGGAATAGAAATTGGAGTTGGGTTTCCATCATCTGCCTGTTTCATTATCCCTCCAGCTTCTTAACTTTCCCGATGATAATTGTAACTGTGCCCTTCATTTGGCATAACTATTCATAGATGATGTGTACTTTCCACCTGTAAAAATGTAGCGTTAGAATATGTGGCACGAAAGGCCTTGGGATCTATGGATAATACTCCAGAAGGAAAAGCTAAAATTGGCCATTACTGTCTGCATATAATACTCACATTCAACCGTAATTATTGCCAATCTCCTCCATTAATTACAAGGTGAAAGCCCTAGAAGCATTAAAGTTGCGGAGAGGTCTTGCCACCAATTAATAAAGGCTCTCTTGTTATATTTCCATAATTGCTACAATGAAGACTTACGGGCTCCAGAGTCACGAGCGATTCCGGCCAGGACGGCTGAATAGAAGAAAGCAGAAATTCATATTTCCTGACTGGGAAGCAATGCAATTGGTAATGTCAGGCTAGACCGACTTTTGTGGGTTTTCTTTGGGTCCGAAAATTTCATATGAATTTGTGTTATATTAAGTTAATGGACAAGTGAGTGGTCAGAATAAGTGGTCATCGAGGGACCCCAAGGAAGACGTACATGGAATTTAGGTTGATTGAAACCTTGCAAGTAACACCACAAGTAGATTTGAGTCTCCTGAGCGTATGGGTGATATTAGTAGTTTCATAAATTAGATGTTTCATAAATAGCCCTGGAGTATATGAGATCTGACCTTTGCTTACTAACTCGATTAATTTAGCAGATTTACTGACTGTCAGTATGACAAAGAGCATGTTCTCTGGGAAACAAAAAGGGCATCAGTCACAATAAAAACATAATGAGCGCACTCTGTTTAATTAATTAAAACGCAGCTGAGTTATTTCATTAATGTCAGCTGAAAAGAGGTTCGGATGATAAATGATGAAATTACTGAAATGGCTATCGTGAAAGGAGTAATATCAAATCTTGCAATTAAATTTTATTTATGCAAAAGCTATACTGGATTACATTGGTGCTCAAAAGATCTTAGGAGACGATGGCATGAAATAAAATTATGATTAATCTTTCGCCTTTAGATTTCTCAACGCATGCATTGTCCAAAGATGTACTTAATGAAGTCAAATCAATATAACTTGCATGATATAAATATGGAAGAAAGTGGAATCTACTTGCAATAAGACTTGTTTGTGATGCTCTCGAGTATTCTTGTCAATATCAATTGGAGCTAAGGTGCTCAACAAGCGGATCCCGTAACTGGCTTGGCTCTAGTTCACCTGTCTATACTAATCAGAAGGCAGCATACTTCAAGTCACGGCCAACTGAAATATTCATAAGCTCATCTGATTTGCTTTTCATAACCCTCAATTGATTTGTGTGAATATTCCTGAAAAAGTAGCCCAATTGATCGGAAGCACGTTTCCATGGTATTTGCAAGGTCGGATTTGTTTTCGATTGCTCCTCAATCAAATGGTGTCACAAATATGAAATTATATGGCAATTTTATTTATCCCCAACATAGGGCTTATTATTTCATTGGGTACAAATCACATAAATCACATTTGTCCTGACGTCCCAAATGGCTGTAGATATTAATTTGAATCTGATTTTACCGAATATCGTGCAGGGTATTGGCAACAGTTGCCTGACAAAACACACAACACAACCTGCAAGAAAAATGAGTAAATTATTCATAAATTCATAAGGGGAGAAAGGAGAGAGAAAAGAAATGAAATAGTCGCTTTTGCAGTAAATCTGATATTGATAAGTTATTTGGGAGAGTGATGGGGATCAATAAACGTGGCTTTGCTGTTTAAGGGGTGGACCGGCGCTGGAAATTGTGATAAATGTAGCGTCCAGTCGACTAACTTGGTTATAAACATGGCCATAGCGGGCTACAAAGTAAGGAAATCCATTTTCATAGGCAGCTCTTAGTTAAAGACAACTCCCTTGATAGTGCCAAATCATAGGCTTGCTTCTTGCCTATGAAATTTATCATACAGGAAAAGCTGTAAGATATTTGATAAAAGGTGTTTGCCCTCTTTTATTAGGGTGGTGGTCTTGTGGTGATTGCTTGTGTCAAGATGTCAAATGAGGCAATATGGAGACCTGCAAGCTATCTATTTTAGTGTAGACTCCACACCAAAAAGTTTTGCTTAACTTTCTGTTCTTGGTCAATCTGGCCTTTTATGGTTACATATTGCCCGAAGCACGAGCTCCTTTGGAGAAACTTGTATTTACATCCAAACATGGCTTGAGTATGGCTACTTTGATAAACAGCTGAAAGAACTTAAAAGCTTTAACATTGATTTTGAACCATGTCTTCTGCTGCTTTGTGGCTAATTCATCTACTTAAAACTGCTAATTCTCTTACTTCATCAACCATTATGACTAACATATCTCATCTGCTGCTCCTTATTCTAGTCACAGAAGATCGTAGATTGGGTCTGTTCCAGTTAGAATCTACTTACATGTATTCATCAGAAGTAAGCTGCACACGAAAGGAAACAATCAATGACTTGATGTCCCTTTTGAAAAGTTATTACCATAGCGCATTGACAAAAAATGGTATGTAAACCTGAAGCCTGAAAATGGCAGAGGCAGAGATATCGGTATTTGGATGCGTGTGACACAATGTCCACTTTCAGTTACTATGTTCATTTTTAGATTTACTCTAAAGACACAAGCAAAATCCCATTTGACCCCGAAAGTCTGATCCTGTGTACCGTTCATATGATCTTTTGAGTCAAACACAACAAAAATCCCTTTACTTTTTTCTTCTTAGTACAAAAGGAAGTTGAGCTTTTCCCGTATGTCTGGAACTAAGTGGATGTAGCACACTTGCAAAGCTTCTGCAGATGGACATATTTTCGATCTGAGACACATATAAAAGCTGAGCTGACCACTTGACATTGATTGGAGGATGCAGATCTCACAGAAAGATGGCTGGTCCTCTGTCCCCACATTTTACTAGATGTCCATTGCATTGAAAACAAAATGTGGTCATCCCTACAGGGAAATCTTACAATGCCTTAACTAAGGTCTAAGGACATGTGACCCTGTGACTAGAATGACAACTTGTTACTTTAACCCTTCTTTTAACAGAAGCAGAGGCATGCCAAAAGGATTCTGCATCCTATTGTACGCCTTCCCACCCTCCCACCATTTCGTTCTCCTCTTGTTTAACTTCTTTGATACTATTGACCTGATACTTTCTTTTGCTTCTAATGGGTATTTTATGTGATATGGCACCACTCACTTAGATCTAAGAATCAATGAAGATATCTAAGGCATTATCAGGAGATCCATGCATGATGAAGGCTTTATAATTCATTAGCAAATGTGTTTTGGCCATATAAGAGAAGTCTAACAAGGACCAAATCATGTTTAGGAATAGCCTCTATGTCTCCTCCAAACTTTTATGGTCTTTTATGGATTCAATGTGATTTTGCACTCTAAATCCGATGCTTTCCATTCTCAGATGAGAGCATTTGATATTCATACCACTAACCTTAATCTAAACTGCACTGTTAAAACAGTATCAGTTATCAAATGATTTTACCTTACCTTTTTTCAAGAATCACCGCTTGTAAATGTTTCATTGGCTTACCTAGTGGAACGTGGTATATTGATACCAGCTTTGTTTTTTCCACTTAAGTTGTGCAGGTTTAATGCCCATGTTTTATGATTTTATCGTACTATTGTATTTACATATATTTATTCTGGGAATTTTTTGCGAGCTTTACTTATTTTTGAGATTTAGGGTAATACAGAGTCTCGTCGTGGTTCATAGAGATGCCCTGATGTGATTTGAGGCGTTATTGTAGGTTTTTTATGTGGTGTATTTTGATGGTTTTTAACATTGCATGATTTCTGATATGAAATGGATGCAACTTCACATAGAAAAGAAGGTATTTTGATGCTCAGCTCTGCCCCAGCCAAAGGAGCCTGCATGTCTTTACTTCATCATTCGGCAGGAAATATGAAGACCATTTTATGACATAAACACAAAGGACATTGCCTTTCTCTTTCATTGATATCCTTTATAGGTTGCCTCAATTAGTACATGTTGCGCTGCCAACGATCTATAAGTCTCATTTAGATACATTGCCTGCATATCAATCATATTTACAAGTGACTCGGCCCTCTCATTTGCTTCTCACAGAAAATCACAATTTTATGTGTACCTAATGGGGAAATTCTATCATTATTATAATGAAAATTGGATTAATGATGGCTACTATTGATTGCTTGGTCACCTTTCGCTTTCATAAGCTTATGGGGATGTGTAAGAAAATGAACAGTCATATCCACAAAGACGGAGGTTTGGTGTCAATTCACCTTTCCTTGTTTCGAAGTTTCCTGAACACGGCTCCAGACTTCTGAATTTCAAAGTGGGTCTTGGTGCAGTAATCCGTAATCCACACAAATGTGTAGGTTAATTTAACCTAAAAAGGCAACATGAAAGGGGAAAGACACTAGAAGCAAGTTTCAATTGTGAAAGCAAACTACTTTCTGGTGTAAAACATGCAAGATCCGAATATTATATGATTCCTGTCACATGGTCTCAAAACTTGGAATTCGGATCAAATTCTGTTACACCAGCAAAAGCTTCAAACGGATCACTTTCAAGGGAAAAGGTAGTCGATCTTGTGCTTCACTTCAACCACGTGGTGTTTTAATAGGTATGCACTTACAGTACCACTACTGAGTGGCGGGTCCGGTGTCTAATTTCCAAAGGTTGCTGCTTTATTTCAGTAAGTTTCTTTTTTTGCGGCGACCGTTGCAATCCCTTATTTGGTACCAGTTATGTAACCATTTTGGGATCATTGACATCATAGTTTTGGACTTCTGATGTTGCCACACTGGGATTTGAGAGCCAAAAGATCTGGTTATTTTGACCTTTGTTTCTACGCCTGCTTCTTTAACTATTCGAGAACCAAGATACGATCAAAATACCTAAAAAGTTCGTTAAATTATTGTAAAAAGTTTGTTTTAACTTGATTAAATTCGGGAAATGAACTTTTTTCTGAGATCTCATCAGACAATCTATAACCCGTTTTTATGAAAAAATATACTACTTTCTCATAAAACCACAAAATAAAAATCTACTTTTGAAAGTATGGCAGTTCGATATGTTGGACCACTTGACATAATCGGACAGACTGTTGTTGTTCTTTTCTCCTCACGTAATCATCATTAGTAGCCAAAGTCCGAGCCAATTGTCCTGTTGAACCAGCAATTGAGGTAATCATACAGTGCACTGGTCTTTATGGATATGATGATGATTCTTTATAGAGAATTACAGGAAGGAAGTCGTCAGAGACAGATGGATAGAACCCTGCTTCCTGACGCACAGTAGCTTTGTAGTAGAGCTTCACAGTGCATGCAAAATGCTCATAACAGTTCGTGTCAAGTCCTTTTAACCCCCGTGTCCAAGTCAAGTGGTGTTACTCTTTCAAGTCCCGACCCGCGCATAGGCCCTTTCACACGAACGGACAACTTGCGAGCTGTTTTGCCACTCTTTTTAGTGGCTGCCAATTGATCTTACGACTACCTGTCTTTGACATCAGGTCAATATAATTACAGTGTGCTCAATGCTGTAATGAAAGAAAAGGGCAGAGTCCAGAATTGTCCACTTTGGCCATAAAGCATATAATCTGTATGGCTAATATGAAGTGAAATTCATGTTAGCTACAGGAAATAAATTGTGGTCATCAAAGACGAATGCTCGCTGATTAAAGTTCGCGAAGTACACGATTCTCTGCTTCTTTTATGGATGGGCAGGTGAAGCAGAATTATCAATCTTACCTGTCCAAGTCCTTGATCACATTCTAAGCGGTTTTATGCTATAATAAATTGCACATTGTTATTTGCCTGTGATCTCTGAAAGGACTCTAAGTGCCTCCCGAGTTCATTATGTTAATGAAACAGCCTAGAAGGAAGATGTGACCATCGTCACAACCTCCGCCACTTGCCATTCTGGATAAAAGGAATAATTACTAAAATCTGGCACTGTGGTATTTGTCTCCATCTTCAACGCGACTCGATCCTTTACCTTCTTGTCTAAGTGCAGGCCATGACCGAAAAAAGTTTGCTAGGTGAACATTGGATTATTCAGTACAATACAAATCCCCCACTTAAATTTGATTACTGTTAAATTATGATACACAAATTGCTTTTCATCAGATTGCGGTAAATGGGTTTTCCTATTGCGTCTGCCAATTAACTTTGCCCGTCTAATAAAATGCTCATGCAAAAACTTAAAAGCGATTTTGTGTATCCTTTTTTATACCTTATTTCATGAACCTTTTGTTCATTAGGTTGATAATCTCTGTGTTATAATTTTTAATTTTATGGAGAGCCCGGACGTTTAAAAACTAAGATCTCCGTGAACAAAGTTTCAAGATGCCTCTTTGTCTGAAATCTGGATGTTTCTTTTCTTGTAGGTGTTTACACGCTCTGGAATTTTAGCCATGGATTATAACTTTTTGTTTTCTTTGTGTTTTCCATGTTTAACAATGTGACTGCATTTATGCCATCAATAAGTGCATTAGCAGTAATCCAGCTTCAACTTCGGGGGGAAAATGATGATGGACTACTTGGAAAATAATGGCAAGTTTGCTATAACTTTAGAAGCTGGGCTCATGTTTTCGGGAAACAAGTCATCTGCTGTATGAAACAAATAGATGGGGAGACTCTTTGCCTGTGATTTGTCATAGTTACCCTCCAAGTTTCAGCAGTGGCAGAATGTTTGGGAAATGGCCAGAAATTAAAAGCTGTCATTTTAGCAGTGTTTGGCGAAACCCTAGTCGGCAGGAGGAAACGTAGTTTGCTGTGTTTACTGAGCCTCAGTGGTTGTCAAATCTCAGCCCCTCTCAGAAGCGAGGGCAGATTTTGATAAAACACGGATTGTATCAAGCATAATTGCTTGGCATATATTCAGAGTACACTGTCATAATGTAGATGTGAATGGGGTGAGACAGGAAAGCCCAAGATGACAGTAGATGATGGTGTTTGTTAAGTGTAAATTGAACACATTTCCTTTTACCTGTAGTAGGTTTTCTTGTGGATGGAAGATATCACTCAACACTGGCCAGATTTGGAGCCAAAAATTGCCTTTGCAGAATGGTTGCATTAAGATCTTTCCTGCTAAGATGATTTAGGTCTAGATGATTGGTCTATAAAGCTGACCATCACAAAGGGGAAGTCGCGGGGCCACTTGTTTGTCCCAACCCCAATTGAGACAACTTGCCCTGGCAATCAAGTGAATTGTGAAGTTCTATCACAACTGCTGACACCCAGTTTCCTGCCAGACTAATGTTATTCCCTTCAGCTCTCCCCATCTGCTATTATCCTTATTACACATCTCACAAAAGCAATCTTACAACAATCAATATATCTGATATGTGCCTATATGAGTGGACCAACCAATTGAATTAAAATGCCCCTTGCAAAATTACTTGGGATCCCAATAAAGCCATTGTTCAATAATAAGACGGTAGGCCCTTCTCACTTTCCCTCGAGAGAATAGCAGTAAATGACAACACAAGGAGTAAAATATGCTATGACAATATATCACTGAATCTCCTTTGCTGTTTCTTATTTACGCAAAGATTTTGGATTTTCCTGACCTGCCATACACGGCTACTTAAGGGGATCCAACTTTGTACCATATCTGCCAGCTTTGATTACCCAAGAGTAAAGGCATTTCATTCTGAACAGATGTGTGACGTACATATCCAAACATAGGCCCACAAAAGATTTATCAGGCCAGGGCCTTGATAGAGAAATCACAAAAGATATGAACAATAAATTCTACTTTCTGCGGCAAGCTGAATAAGGCAGACACAATCTGGGATACGTGGAAATCAATTGGAAAGCCACTTTATAAAGCTGGACCCCTATTTCCAGACTGTTTGGCAGACCAAGTCAGAGTACATCTGACAGATATCATACATTAGACTTTATTAAAAGGGCATCAAAATGCATCACACCAGTTTGGAGATCACTTCATTGGCTTGAATATCGAGGGAGATGTCAACTGTTGTGCTAGGATTTCTTGGCATTTAATTTGGCAAAAGAAATGGAGAAAGAAAGGAATTGCAAGCAGGGCGGAGGGAGATATAAGAGTAAAGTCTGGATGAAATAACTTTATCAGCTTAGCCTGTCAAATGAGTCTGAGAAACTCATCTGTCCAGTCAAATAAAACTTACTGTCTCCTTGTTAGCTCTATTGACGTAAGATTTTCTGTTGACCTTTATCAAATCAGTCAACAGCATTACTTGGCATTGGCCAAGGCATATTAGTCAATGAAGGTAAACTAAGAAAAAGCTGGGAGGTCAATCAATGTCGAAGTGGTTATTAATAAGATTGTCAGTTTCATTAGGATTGAGTTTTAATATCTTTCAATAAAGTGTATTAATCTTACTTCAAGGATTGCATGCGCCAAAGGCCTTACTACTGTACAAAATAGGTCAGATTGCTTCAAGAAATATAAACTTAGTGTAAAAACTCAATAAATCTTGATCCAATATGAAAATAAAGCCTTAGTGGCAATTCCCTGCCCATTATGGTAATCACTGCTTTATTAAGTGAATGCTTAATATTAATAACAGTTTGATTTATGTCCAATGTAATTCATAACCCAGTAACTGATATCTACATGGGGTGGTATTGATCCTTTAACATTCCCAATTTGTCACCTGCTGCGTAAAGGCATAAGACCCGAGATTTATCAAAATATGGCTGCAGTACATCATACTTATATTTTATTACCGTTCTAGGGCAAAGTGACAAGTGGTATGAAAAGCCACACTGATACCTCTTCATAAAATACTGGGGAAAGTGGCTTTTTCGCAATGAATATCTTTCACGGATAAAAGGGATCACATAGATTTATTGAAACCTCCCCATAGACTTACTTCACTCACACATGATTTATCTTCATGTCATATTCCCTACCAGATTTCATACATGATTCAAGCCGGAGTTATTGAGGAAAATTGCCACTTTTGGCCACAAGCCTTTGATCACAATCCCCTGTAATTGACTGTAGAATACAGCTGTTGAGGAAAAAATGATAGGAGCCTTTTAGGCATCTCCCTGTAGTGCTTACCAGAATTGTCATTTTTCACAAGAACTCAGTGGCCCAAAAGGAAACGGAGTATTAAGTCAGCGGATAGGTTATCACAGATGGTTTGATGTAAGAGGACAATTGTTGAAATGATTAATGCACTTATTGCAAAGAGCAGCCAAGAGGCCATTCATATTTACTACGCGGTATTTAAGAATATCCTTCAAAAGGAAAGCTTTCAGGATTGACACTCAATACTCAGGCGAGAAAATGATATCGTAAGGGGCTAAATGGAACAAGCCCCGAGGCCAAGGAATTATGACAGCAGGAAAAGGACAAGAGATGGATACATAAAGAATGGTTTGAACCCCAAGGGTAAACATCCACATACAACTTTCTGTCAATGTAAATCTTGTTAAGTAATCCACTGTAGTTATTACAGAGTCTGGAGAAAAGCACAAGAGATTGGCAGAGCAGGGAATATGACTGGTCTTGTACGGAAGCAAGTGATGACTGAATTATGACAGCCTCTGGCTACCTGGCCATTTAGCTGTTGACCTTACAAGTGGGAGGCCATGTATCTGTGCCCCACCAGAGAATTGCTTTATTGTATGGCAGCTCCACAAGGATGATAAATGGCAACATCCTGTGGTTGGCAATGCACTGATATGAAGGGTCACATAGAAGCTGAAGGTTAGCTCTATCAGTACAGAAACTGTAGGATAGTTCTTGGCCCGAGGAACTCTTCCTCAACACCAGATACAAAATCTCCCTCCGTCATCCCGAGGCTCCTTCCTGTCCTGCCTTTATAAGTCGGTCAATCAGCAGCTACGGTAATGGTTGACGTTGTAATTGCGTAACCTGTCGCATTGCTAGATGTCATATGGGCCCGTGCATTTCTATTCAGTGCAATTTTGAAGCTGTCGGGGGCATTATGAAATACAATTATGAAAATAATTGCAGGAAATGTAGTGATTTCTTAACGCACGTTGTCACAACATCTGCACATGGTTTCTTGAACACTATTGCACTGAACGTCCAAAATCCGCTTATTTAAGCTTGTAAAGGTGATTGTGGATTCTTCGATACGTTTACACTTTCAATGCCAAATGAGGGATGTTCTTTTAGTCAGTACATCTCAAACATCAGAGCAATGAGCAGAAACAATTTTCCACTGGATAATTGCTGACTCGTTCAGATTCAGCTTAGTGATTGCTTTGGGTTGCCCGCAATATTTTGGGAGAGGGTTGAAGGGAGCTTTTGGCACTTTTATGAAAAGTAGACCTACTTTATACTGCAGTCATTGGTGGGAATTTGTTTACGCAGAATGTTGTCATGATGTCATTTACGTGCTAGCTATTTCGAACGTTCACTGACAAATACTTGATGTTGCAATTCAGGAATGTTCTCTTGTGTGATACTTGTCTGAATGCACCTCGTCCGGTAATACCTGCCAAATGAGTAACCCAGAAAAAAGCCTATTTTGGTCAAGGTTAATGAAGAACACTGCAGTAAAGATACACCAGCTTTACTTATGAAACATTAATGGGTCAGCTTAATGCTGGGAAGAAGAGCTTCTGCCCATTATAACACATCTTTTCATAAAACGTAACATCATATGGTTGGATAGCTCTAATGCTCATTTGACCATCGGATCTTCATTTGCAGATATTTCTCAGATAATGCCTTTGGGAAGACAACAAATTTCCGCTTCAACTATCTCTTTACCAAAGGGCCATATCCCATTTGTGCTTACGTCTATGATGCTCACGAAACCATCCATCACACTAAGACACCATCATGAATTTTGCACGGTGAATGTTGTATGAAAGATTTTATTGAAATTTATTTAGTTCATTAATCAAGAGTGAGAGGGGCCCAGATGATGAAAGATGGGCGGGTCTTCAGTAGCCTACGGCTGCAGAGATGGACTATCAAAGATGGATATGAAGCCACTCGTACATGAAATATGGACAGGCAAGGTACATAACACCCTTAAAAAGCTTCTTGTCGATGGGAATTGGATTTTGTTTTATTAAATAAAGACATAAGATGTCGTCTGAGATTGCCTGAAAAGACGATTGCGGGGGCTGCGGGGTGAGCACAAGGTATTGTCAGCGTTATAACCCGACGATTCAACCGCTGTGTAAGGTCACCCTCAAGAGTGGTCTTTTTCGTAATAATTTTGGATTAATTTTCTCTCACGTTGGTGATGAACAGATTCATAATCTTCAGAGTTTCTGAGATTAACAGAACAATTTTCTTACTTTAGAATGTCTTTCAGTTCTCGTAGCCTTCATTAGTTTGTCAAAAAACGGCCATACATTGAAAGCAATTATTTAACCCTCTTTCTTTGTTAGCTTGCCTGACAGAACTCCCAGTATTGATATTTTCTTTCAGAAAATTCTGCGCCAATGTGCATCTGTTACAGACCAATACATTTTTCATGCAAAAAGCGGGTCATCGACAGAATGTCCAGACTCCAGATTTAAGATGAAAAGCAGCTTCTTTAATTCCGCACCAGTTACCACTTCTCCACAGGCTGACCATTAGGACAGGCATGCTTCATAAGCTTCAATCATTCTGTCCATTTTTTTCTCTAAGGGCTTTCTTATCAAATATTAATCCAGCACCATTTCTCTCCCTTTACCCGATAAGTCCTCGAGGCGCCCGTAGCAGATTTAGCTGTTTATGGGAGATACACGTTTGATAAAGGATGTATGAAAGGCAAATCTAGTCCCTTCTGGGAAGTTCCAGAGGCCTGCTACAACTGCAGATGTCAAGTACCTGCCACCCAAAAGGCAAATTTTTATGACATAAGTATTCGAGACAATGAAGCATAAAATATGGATGTCAACTTGAGGGATTATGGTCTTGTGTGCTTTTTGTCAATGTAAATTGTATTAGTGACAACGTTGGCTCGGCCAACAAGAACTAGGAAAAGAAATCCTGGGCGATGGGACATTAACTTTACCAGAGGGACACCAAGGGGCCAAAAACTTCACAGTAAAGGCTTTACAAGGGCCCATGCTTGGGGGCCTTCGATTAAATAAAGATGGAACGGCCACCAGGATATGTCAGATTATGAGAGATGGAGATATTCTCTGTATTTTGTGTAAAATGAGGTCTGGGAATATGTTCAGGTTCGGTGTTTCTCTTCCATCATTCTGAGCTTTCTTATATTTGCATGGGATTTTGGCAGCAAGATTTCCTGAGTGTTTCAACATTTACATACATAAAGTTACCCACCGCTGTGGGTTAAAAAAAGTTGCTCTGATATGACTTAACTTCATTTCCAAAATAAGTAATCTCAAAACAAACTATTCAATCATTGTAATTTACTACTACTGAAAACCCCCAAAAGTATCAGCACGATTGTTGGCGAACTCGTTCTACGACAGAAAAGGAAGCAAGGCTTTCTGTGGCAGCAAAGCGAACAAACTTTGGGTTTGTCGTAAATTTTTGCAAGGAAAAACAACTTGATGGAAGATATTTGCTTAGGAATTAGGCAATAAAATAACTTTTGCCCAATCTGTGCACTTTGCAGATAGAAGCACCATATTAAAATGTATGATTCTTTGAAGCAGTCACAATCCCCACTTGAATCATGTGTGTATACATAAGGAATCGTGAGGGATCATCCTTTCACATTCGTTTCATCTTTCTACCCATAAATGTAGCTCACTGTCAAGTGAACATTTATTGGGTTTGAAGTCAATATTCTGACAGGAAGAATGCAACTAGCTGGAACAGACATGATATGATACTAGCTCCGCGATCCACTCACAAGGTTTCCGGAACGGCCGGAAAACTCTTAAATCACGGACCTCTTCTCTGCCAGTCCTCTGGGTGTTTGATCATTATGAAATTCAACCTTCAGTGCAGTAGTAAGGGCCTTTGAAAACGAGAAATATGGGTTCGAACTTGATTGACTACAGGGAAAACGCAATTAATACTGATTAGCTGCAGCCGCACTGTCTTGGATATTTCCATATCTCGACTTTTTGGCACTAATTTATCAAATGTATCCTATTGCCAGCATAGATTTCCAGTAACCAAAGCATAATATAATTGTTGTTCCTTACGCGAAATCCAAGTGAACAATCAAGACCGTAGCTTTGCAAAAACAAAAGGAAACCACATCAATTCGGTGTAGCATTACTAGGAAGGTCCCCGTCCTTATGGATGGTTGTCTCATGATTACTGCAGTGGTAGGCAAGACGCATGGGGGAGCTACAAAACATGACCCACTCTTTTACATGTTGCGGTTCTGTTAGTCATCTATTTGAAACGGAAGACCTGTCATCTCATGAACTGTCGTTAAATTTAAAGAATATGATTTCACAAAAATACCCAAAATTCGAGACAAGAATATTTAGAACATATAACCTTCCCCTTATTTTCTCGCATGCAGATTGTTGTCAACAAATATTATTCACAGACATTCTGCTACTTCTCAAATGGAAACTTATTTTTGATTAAGTCCTGCAACCTTATTACGAAGTGTTTCCGAAATGTCAGACATTGTAATCACTTTATTTATGAGAAATATTGAAAACAGGTTAGTTAATTTGTTCTGTTCTGGTTTTATTGATGTTCATTTTATCAGAATTCCATCATTTCCGCAAAAGGTAAATTGGGTCCAACAAAAGGAAGACAATGTGCAGGACAGGGAACACAGTATCAAATGGATTGGTCAGTTATATCTCTCATTACAAGAGGAGTTGGTGTTGATATGAACTGTAAAGCTGGAGGTCCGTAAGGGGTTGCAGAGGTGATATTAGGAGATTGTTTAACTTAAGGTTTGGTGACAAGATGATTAAGCACAAGTCAAAACAGAAAGAATTGCGAGAGTCTGGTGTCTGACAGGGGAAATTTAGTCGTAATGTGGACACTGGGGCTGAACTGCACGCAAAAGAGTTGGTCAGAGAGATGAGTCTATTGAAAGTGACACTTAATCTCAGGAACATTGTACATCCTCGGACACAAGCCAGGACATGGGAGGCCCTGATATTCCCAGTCAGCTGAAGTTTAATTAAACGCTGACCAGATACAGAAATCAAGCCGTCACCAGAAGAGCTGATGCTATACCTTGTTAATGGGACATTTGTCTTATATGCCTAGTGCACAGCCCCTCTAATTGGTGGAATTATGGCCCAATATCTGGAGATATGTCACTTCTAGGTTGACCACAATTAATTATCATCTGCAGGTATAAAGTAGCGAACATGAGAGAAGCTGCTTCCTGACTTTGCTCACTTTGACATTTGAGGTAACTGGTCAGGGCATGTGCCACATATAGTAAGAAAGTCTTTGTAGATTGTGTCTGATCTGTACCTTGTATGTGTCTTATCCTGATGGCCAGTGTTGAGAGGAGAGTGGACATTAGTCAAGATTGTGTCTACACTCCCCTAGTCTCTATAGACTCGAGGGATGGTCACTCACCAACAGTAGATCCTAGTGATACCTGGCAAGTTAAAATCTTCTCAAAACTACCCAAACTTTCCCCAAGTAATAACGAAGCTGTATATGGGAACAGGCGTTAGTATAGTCCCAATCAGCTTTGGATTTTATGGTCACACAAGCTGTTACACAATTTTAACTTTATGAGTTCAAGTCTGAATGAGCTTAATTTAGACACTTTGTAAATATTTAAGTAGAAACGTGCAGTTATGGATCAGCAGCATCTTCTGTCGACAGTTCGTGGAATTCTTTCAGATATGGAAGTCAAATCAGGCGGACTACATTTCCTGGACCCATGCATGTCCATAGGAGAGCCCCTTCCTTGGTCTCTATTTGCTTTGGACTATCTTACATATGATAAGGGGAAGCACAAGGGGTCTTAACTTGGGAAAAGGACTTGTGTGGACAAGATGGAATATCCAAACTGACTTCTGGTTAGGAACCGATGGGTAATAGAAAGTCTGCTTGAATATAGCGAAAAAACTGATTGTGCATTAACTGTCATAAAGATGTCCAATTTAGAAGAATTTCCGAGAGTCTGGGTAATATGGGAGACATTACCAGCATTTAGAATGTCAGTGAAATTGTAGATATGCACTGATCCTGACATTATTTCCTTTTGCTATCAGAAAACCATAATGTGCTTCATTAATTGAATTCCTATTGAATATGACATAATTTCCTGATGTGCTACATAAAGCCAATAATCTCTTCTTCGTATCCCTTCATATCTGTAAAGCACGAACTGGGTCCACGAGTTAGCGGAAACCATTGCAGGCACCAGCCTGAAGTGTGTCCATTTTAACGTTTGTTTCACAGGAATACATCTCATATTAGACTAAATTATGTGTTCTGTGCTGGATTAATTACTTCAAGGTTTGTTGTGTTGGCTTATTTAGTTTTGCAATGAATATTATCAGTGTCACCAATATTTACACTGTCTTGGTTTGTGTAGTAAAACTCAACCCCAGTCAGAATTGAGTGTCCGCCGGGTCAGTGAGGAGAGCAAGAGTTGTTTAATCTCAG
>JBCAUG010162832.1:0-20206 GCA_038406175.1 Haplosyllis leylae | reverse complement strand
CTTTGGTGGTTAATGCAGGTACTGAAACAAACTAACTAAGGTTTAGACTAGTCCCAACACAATTGGACCAGTAGTTAATGGTATACAGGCCTGAGGGGATGAGTAGGAATACACACCGACATGTCATGCTGTGATTGGTTGTACTCATCATGCGATTTACTGATTGGCTACCAGGGACTGTGCATGTGCAGTCTTTGCACTGATTGGACGTTACGTGAGGGGGTGAACAGGGGGCGCATGATCCACTCATGATCAGGGCATGGGGACTACGTGGAACCGTCTGAGGAGGTGGCTGTGGACTAATTCACGTTCCTCTGGCCATCGGAAGCCAAAGGTGTTCTCGATTTGCCTGTATCTCCTCAGTTTCGCAATGTTAGATCCTCAACCTGTTACAGCATGTTTTGATATCTGTACAAAAAGCACTGGAGGTACCTGTGACCCTTTGCTCACAGTATCGGTTGTCCCTCATTTCTGCAATGTGTACCGAGTGAAAGGTACAAAAATAATTTGATGCGAAAACAAAATTAGTGGACATCTATTTTAGATTATCCATTAGGCCCAGTGTTAAATGCTTGCTGGTGTATTTGTCAGACTGTTAGGCTGGTGTCCGTTTTGCTAAAGATATTACGGATATTAACCACATTGCTGCAGCATTTATTGGAAATGGAATGGAAGTTTGGAATGAAGGTTGGAGAATTGGGCCGTTAGTCAGTCCGATCAGACATTTATAGCAGCGGAACATCGCGTTACGCTGGATTGTATTTACTTCCAAGGAGAAAATAATGTAAACACCTTTCATACAATCCACTGCAAGATATTCTAAGTCTTCTACACAGTGTATATTCACAAAAAAGAGATTTTTTGTTTGCGTTTACTTAGTTTCAGTTTAATTAATTTAATTGAACGGTTGGTACTAGATTTTATCACACACAATTCATTTCATTCCACTGAGTTGACCACAATGCAAGTATCGTCTAGGTCCCTGACCAAAAGAAACATTTATCCAAGACATTGCCACTTTCTTCAGAGTAAAAAACAGGCTCTTCAGATCTAGTACTCAACAAGTAACTAGTTCTAACCGGCTTATCACATAGATCCTGCGATTTATTCCAAGCTGAGTATCTACCTGTATTCGTTGGTCTCTTTCGCTCACAAGTCACTAGCCTAACCGCACGGATTTTTTATTTCTACTTGTAACTCCTTTCACCACAGCACAGCCAAAAGAAGCAAACAAACACAGTAAGTAAACTTGTCATTTTCAACATCAATAGCAATATTGATTTCTCAAACATTCTGCTCACTGGATTTTCGAAGATAGACGTGAACAGAAGCCGAACTGTTTCCACTTCTATCATTTGGAGCCCTTCCAAAAATCCTATGCCATGTTTATTCCTCTTGTAACTTTTCTTTGGTGAGTGAGTTTTCAATTGACAATTGTCTACTAGAAACCGTAAAGCTACATCCAATCCATATTTTACACCAGTAATTCCGAATGAAAGTTAATTCTCACCAAACAAGCATGTCTTTTGAAATGTGAATGAGTATTAGGACAACTTTTCATTGCGATGTGGACAATACTTTTTGAATGACAAACAAGGAGATTAGTTTGATGCCATGCTAGACTTGTTGAGAACGAGGTAAAAAGGGTCACATGAAACAGTTGTCTACAGACACAGTAACTCACCTTCAAGATTGAAATATTGAAGAATTTACACGGTGATTACCAAGTGCTTTGCAGAAGAAGTAGTGTGTCAGGTACAAATTTTTACCCAAAAATTTACCAAAACTGATGGTGACTAGAGACACTGACTTGTATTGAATCTTTGGTACTAAAATTAAAATTTTCTGTTTGTCTGTCATAAGAGAATTTCCCTTGTGACATAATTTGTAGTGATTCTGTTTCTCAAAACATGCTCCAACAAAAAACAGGCTCTAACATTAGTCCGTACGAAGGACAGGTCGTGGTTAGTCCTGCATTAGTTTCAATGATGCGAGGACAAAAAGTTCGGTACTTAAAAATTAGTGAGTCTTTAAGGCTTACTTTGAATTTCTACCAATGTAAACTTTGAACAACACGCAATACCATAACCTGAACAGAACTTGTCAGTTGCACCAACAACCCACGTAAAATCTACTTCGAAGTATGAAGGTACTTCGTTTTGTGTCAGACAAGCACATTTCTAAGATTCCATAAATTACAACATTGGCATTAGAATTGCTGCAGGATATTTTACCGAGCAATCAATCAAGGTGCTGCAGTCTACCTGTATTAACTTTGGTAGAGTTATATAACAATTTACTGACACTAGACAGATGTTCTGTAAACATATTTGAAGTGTAATCACACTGGGCCAGCTGAGTTAAAGATAAATAAAGATAGGTGATTCTGTGTTGAGTTCAGAACTTATGGCGCGTTTACACTGCACGGAACCGGGACAGGGACTGGGAACAGGACCAGGACTGGGGAGCATTGTTTACATTGCACAGGGACTAGGACTTGGAACAGGACTTTAAAATATTATGAATGCAACTGAAATCCATTGCAAAGTACCACCGGGAAATATTTCAGGTCCTGATAAATTGGTTCGAAACCCTCTGACAAAATTTCCTGTCCCTATCCCTGTCCCTGTCCCAGTGCAGTATGAACAGTTCTGCATAACATATAGTAACCCGTTGTTCCCGGTGCTGGTCTCTGTCCCGGTCCAGTGAAATGTGAACGTGCCATAACAGGTTTGAATTCCATGCATCACCGATTGAGATCAATTATTGATTTTGTATTTTATATTTTAATTGAATTTCATCAATGGTTTTGCAAATATCCCAACCGATTAGAACTCAGGCTTCCTGTCAGAAAGATCATGATGCATCACTTTTAACACTGTGGAATAGAAGAGGCACCGGTTCAAGGTATCTGGTATCTCCAATATGGTTTGCAAAAAAAAGTTCTAACGATTCCACAGCCACTTGATAATTGAACTTGGTGTACAGCTACTTTATACGTGAAAACAAAATATATCATACCATAGAATAGATAAAAATTTTGCTAAAATATTGGAGAACAAGATGTAGATAGTAAATACAATCCAACTGTCCTCACTAACTTGTATTTTAGCCTTCACAACATGAGCAAACAATTGGGTGGCTTCCAAAAAACCGTCTAAAAAACCCTCAGCTACAATGTCATGACTCATCGCAGACAACATCTGTTATCTTACCTATTATTTGTCAATTCTAACTCATGTATGTTTTTGAAGCAGCTATTGACTAAGATTCATTTTGTTTACCGGAGTCCCCACCCACCCCCATCATTCCTTTGGTTCCTGTGTGAATAAATTGTACTTTCCCACTCGCACACCACCCATTTGAAAACAGCCTTGGGACGATAGGAGTTCTTTTTATATTGGGATATTTTCCTTCTGAATCTCTTTGACCATCAAGGTTGGTGTTTTTAATATTTCATGTAACAAGGAAATGCCATTCCTCACAAGGGTACATTATCTTGATTAGATGCAAGGTAGAAGAATAATTTGATACATCAAAGCCATTGGACAACAAAAGAATTGAATCAACTATTTTGGCATTTTTGACGATGTCGTTTATCGTTTGTGAGAAAATCAACAAAATTCTGTGAACACCTGTTTGTTCTACGGTAACATCGTACTCTGTTTCGTTCCAGTTGAGTAATTCATTGAAACAGAGGAATGGTATATCTTCGACCTATTTCCTTGGTTTAAGATTCCAGTTTTATACCAATTTAGGAAATATTGATCAGCTTAAATAGACACGTAATTTAACCTTATAAAAGAAATACAGACATGCCACATTTGGGGAAAAAATCCTGATAGAACCACATTTTGGTCGAATTTGGAAGTCTAACTTAGATTTGATGTGTTACTTTTCATGAGTCTTCTCCGAAAAGTTCTTGGTACCATAAAGATTCAATTACAGCTATGTTACGCTACAAGAGATAAAATCTGAAAAGGTCATTAAAGTAGCTTCATACGTGGAATATGAATTCTCCACCAGTTTGTAACAAGCATGCGGGGATACAAAAGAAGAGGCATTTTGCAATAGGGTGATACCAGATTACCACTGCACTTGGTATCACCAGGATTAATATCCTTCACAGATACCAGTTCCTGATCCTCATACATATCACGGTTTCAGTTTTAGTTCTTGGACTCTTAAGATGTGCACTTGAGTACTTATCTATAAGTTTCCAAAAACATGAATAGTAATGTGGAACCATCGAATGGTTGATGTTTGACTGTTCATTCGGGTTTTTCGTCATCAACCTCATTCTGGCAACATTGTGTTAAAAATTTAAGTTCATTGCTAGAAATTCAAGTTTAAAATACAATATCTGAGGAATTAATTCCTTGGCTGTAAAAGATATCAATTTTATACAAAATTATTTAAATCTGGTTGGCAAAAAAATTATTTAAAATATCAAATTTAACCTTAACTTTTAAGTTCCTTTAACTATTTAACACAAAATTGGCAGATCATGCCAGAATAAGGTTGAAAACGAAAACCCCTCTTGTTTTTCATGTTTGTGCTTTTGCTTTTAGTCACTCATTTGCAAAAGCGAACATGTCCCCATTTATTTCTAATGAAAATGTTCCTTCTTCCAAACTTTAAAATGTGGTCTTGGGAAAGAGCAATTGGTATGGAGATATGATTCACTTGTTTTTCCCTAGCCAACAGAATGAATACCTGCCAGGAACTTATTGTCTGAGTCAATGATATACTTTACCCTACAAAGATCATAAATGACGTAACTTTCAGCTCAATTACTTTTAGATTTAAGTAGGTCAGTGCATGTACAATTAAGTCCCTAAGTAGAATGAATAATCACAAATCTGTCAAGATAATGAACTATTAGAGGGAAGTTTAATCTGAATGAATCTTAAGACCAAAACTTTGAAATCTAAGTAGGTCAGGATCTAAGACTGCAGATCAGCTGGCAGAGTAATCAGTCTAAACAACATGAGAACCCAATTACTCACCAGCTGCAGCTGCGGATGTTCCTCCGCGGCGTTATATAGTTCTGGTAAACTGGCTCAAGCTATCAGTAAGATCCAAGTCACTCTCTCGTTGCCGCGTCCAAAGATCGTTTGTACTTTATACATTGCTTAGGAATAAGAACTCTTTAACTTCAAGGTAAGAAATGTTCCTATATATTTCAATAGCGCTTAACTTTCGGTATTCTTTCACATGGATTGATTTAAATTGTACTTTGAGAAAGTTCATTACCATTTTTGGAAATCGCCAAACCAGTGATGATTCCTAAATGGCTTCCAAAAATGTTTTCAACTTTCGATAAAAAAACATTTCGGACAAAACAATTTTGGGACAATAGTGAGTTTGATATTTTGAAATTACTTTTCGTGCTAAATTATTCGTGTTGCTGAATATAACTAGTTGAGAAATTTTGGTCTAGGTAATTGCTATTTATTTGAATCTGACTTATGATCTGAACCAGATGTTACTTTCTGGTTTCACTGAACCTTTTGTAGAAAGTTTTTGGAAATCCTAACAATTGATTGACAAGAAAGAAACTACACATAATTGAAAATAGTTAGAAAATCGTTCTGATGTAAAAAAAGACTACCTGAAGTAATTACCTTCAAGGCAAATCATTTTATTTGAATTTCTTCAAATAAAGCTAGTACTGTGCGAGAAGGTAAAGTACACCTCTATTTTGTGAGTAAATTTTCTAGCCTGGAAACAACAGATAATTTTGGATCCTTAACACCTGCATATTATCTTGTGCAGGATCATCTAAATCCAAGTAGAGAGTTAAAGCTGGGTTTTGCCGGATGGAGCGGCCTGCCAACGTGTAAACGAGAACTCTTTTTTGAGGGGGTCATCCATATATTCCAGATTTTCCATCTGGTGCACAGCATGAAAGTATAAAAATAATAAAGTAATAGTATATCGTCACTTCTTTTCGTACAAGGAACATGATATCGCAACTATTGTATATGCGAATGTATTCAGAAGTACTAAATACTTTTTATCAGAAGCATGCCACCTTATCATGGGCGGTTTCAAGTTGGAATTTCTTTGGTAGAAAAAAGAATAAAAGAGATCTTATGTTCACTCTTTGTCCCATGCACATGTTTCCTTTGTAACACTATCAGGTGCCACTGAAAACAATTTGTCATTGAACAGTCCAAAGTAAATTTCCGTTATTTCTTTGAAGGCAAATTCTTCTCTCTTATTGTCCGGGACTCCTGTTAAAACATGATTCACAATATAAAGTGCCACAATAGTACTTTCACTATGCCATTAGAATTACCTTCCATTGGAGTATACTGTGCACAAATACATGATTGATTAATTGGATATAAACGAGTTCAATAAGGTTGCAGTGGCTGCCAAACTGGATGTGTCTTGGGATGTTGAGATGAAAGGCAAAGATGATAAGGAAGATGATCTAGAGCCGTTCTTTATGTTGGATCATTTAGATCGGCCATTCTGGAAGTGGGTGAGCCGTAACAGAGTCAAACAGTGGAATAAATTTGAATCTCGGTTTTTATGAAAAGGCCAGCTTTAACTTTATTGTTTATTGCAGTTAAATTTGTTCCACGTTGGAGTTTTTGCTCCATGTCTTTAGGTGAAAATGATTTTACCATTTGCGCTAAATTAATAAACCTTTTGACTTTTACAGGGTTCATGGTACATGTTCGCGTTTCCATATACCATGTTTTTATTGTTTTCAAAATCCAACAAAGATTGTATCACTACTTATTTCTTACAATATCTATGGAAAAGTTCAGGAGCTTAATCTGAAAGAATATTTATGTTTTTACACCCAACATTATTATATCTGAATACAAAAATGGTTTCAATATAAAATCAGTCTATTGCTTCTCATTTAAACAATTCTGAATAACCCCTTCGAGGAACCTAACATCTTTTCTATTACCACACAGCATACGTTGAAAGAGTACGTTTTGTAGGTTTCTGGGCATTATTACTGAAATTTGGCAACCTTCAGCCGAAGGTAGACTTGATGGGTGATTACCGCCAGTTGAGTAAAGGGTACAGCGGTAATATCTGAGGGCTACACCGCGGCCACGGCCGGGCGTGAGCCCTGCTGCTTTGGTACAGAAGCTGCGGTGGAAAATAACTTGGGTGCTAAATATAGATACGTTGAAACTATACACTGGATCTGTTATCTAGATCACCCTCTGGATCCTGATCACCCTGTAAAAAGTGTTTAGTTGAGCAGCGCAGGGCACATTATTTCATGATCTCTACAAAATTGTATCCGGAGAAAATAGATCCTATTTGTTTCCTCCTACACCTATTTGTAAATGTTGAAAATTTACAAAATATCCCCGAGTGGAGTATTTTTACCAGTTCTGCATTGGACCTTTTCATTAGTTAGGCGTCCACTATGTACTATCTTTCTTCCAAATATTCAAGGTCATCGTGAAATTATAATGTCTATGACAAATGTAGTAGTCCATGAACAGCTGGAGTCTTATTAAGCCAAACTGACCAGTTAAAGCTCTCTCCAATCATAAAGATTGTTACCATTGATCGAAACAAAACCCTTCTCTGTGGGATACTTATTTACTACGAATTGCAAGGAGTTTATTTGTTGGCAAAATCTATTGAAAATCGTTGCGACCAAATTATGTGACTCTCTGTAAAGAAATGATTACCTTCCTAATAATAATCCTTTTTGTTTCAAAAGAGAAAAGAGTATGTGTTTCAAACAAAATATTCTTTTGAGATTTCTGAACAAAATAGTGATCTTGCTGTGTCAGTATCATTTTCGTAAAAGATAACATTAAGAATCAACAGTAAGTTATAGTAAACAGCAAAATATTACTGTTTAAATTTCTATTGAATGAAGAGATGTTAGGGAAGATAGTTGCCTCAAATGTTCTAATCGATGGACTTTGAGTAAGCAAGATCGACGGGTTAAATCCAGTTTCTTTTAGCTTCTGACTCAAACCATCTGAGAATCCCAGGCAATTCGATTTGATACTATAAACAAATAGCAGCCTGTGAATCAATTTCTCTAGCACTTTCAGTTCAAATGGGGAAGTTTTCTGTTTAATCAGCCGCTACAAAACTATAAACTTGAAAGAGTTCTCGACAGAACACAAACATGACTATCACACACTTAATTGTTTGATATGATCGTCTCAACAATATATTTGACACCTGCGCGCAGGTATCTTGTGTATCACTGATATCAAGTGACTTGGCTGTGAATAGAAGATCAAAACCAAGGTTCGATTACTTATGGTTTCATCTCTGGTGTTCCACCTGCTCGACAGCTTGACTCCACTAACTTGACTATTTTTCGTGTGTTAAACAGATGGCGGCCCGTTACGATCCCGATATGGAAGATGAAGTACTCGGTTGGATCAAGGAACTGACCGGAGAGGACATCCCCGGCGGTCAGAGAGAGGTCGAGAGGGCACTCAGATCTGGAGTCGTCCTGGTCAAGTGAGTTTACAACGCTTCTCGCTTCTTTTTAAAACTCCGTTGGTTATTGGTCTGGCCACAGATTACTGTGTTCAACATTCAAACGGTTAAGTTGGTGTTGTTGGCTGAATTCCGTTTTTCCAGATATATTTAGGCCTTTTTACCTGACGGGTCCGCCCTCTATATTTTCATGTGTAGACCATCCGATAACACCAGTGGGGTGCTTTCAATAGTTTTTATGTTTGAATACCTTTCAAAATTCTCTTCTGGTGTTAAATTCTTAAATTTAGTGAAAATTCCACTCAAATTGTGAGATAAAAAATCGTTTTTCACATATTGAGCACAGTAGATATTTTGATTTTTAAGTTTACATTTATTTCCTAAGTTAAGTAAATATTATTTGCCATGTATGTACTTAAGTTCAATGCTTATTTACAATCTATTATTTCACTCATGTCATTGGAATTGTATATTATGCACTCTTTGCATGAATTCATATTTCACAGAACTGCACACATAAATATTGCGTTGAAACATTTTAAGATAAATACCCGTCTTACAGACTTGTTGCCACCATTCAGCAGGGCACACCAAACTGTCCTGTAAATGCTGCCAAAATGAAGCTAAGACCCAATATGCAGCAAACTACCTTCAAACAGGTAGAGATACATTATCATGCAGAGTGGTTCTTTATCCTAACGGTTTTACTATGTATATTCCTCCTGTATACAAGGTGCCCCGTTACTCTTTAGATTTCTCATAACTATTTATTAAAATAATGCCTCTGTCTTCGGAAAGACGACCATTCTCTGGCTTTAAATCTTTTGAAAATGCAGCTTTTACACCTTTTTAGCAGAGGTATTTTTTCTTAAATAGTTATTACCAAAATCAAACGTTCTCGCGAGTGTGAGATCATTTTTTTTGTATTTGCTATATCCAGATCACATCTGTACCAGAATTTACTATAATCTTTCCATTAGGGTATATATCTGTACCGTATTATACTATTGTCTATCCGTTGTCGTTTTTAGATTAGAAGTGTCTACCCGCAAGTAGGGTATTAGTTCCAGTAGATAAATGATTTTCTTCTTGTTTTAGAAGACATTGTATAATATGCAACCATTTAAATGTCAACCTGTCCGAAATGGAGTGCTATCCATTCAAGCGATGTGTTAGAAAATTAGAAAAAAAGTCAATCGATCATGATTATTTACGAAAGAATTTTGGACACAGTCCCCATTCATAAGTTTCCGTTGTGCCAATCAACACGACACCAATTTGAAAAGTAATGATAATATTGATATTTTACTGGGGGAAAAGCAGGATACACACTGAACATGATCGTAAATAACATGACATGTACTCACCTAGTGGTTCAGTGCACACCATCGTGTCGCTGTTTCTTTCCTGTACAAATCCTGATTCCTCAAGCACTTTTATCGATATCAAGTAACTATTGAACCATAAAGTAGCAAGAACTGTTGCCGTTTGATAATGGTGCGAAGTCTGACTATTCCTCATGAGTGATGACAACTTGATTCACGAAGCCAAGGGCATTCCAGCCGTTCTGTCTCGACTGGTAAAGTTCCTTAAAATGTCCATAGCCATGAATGGCCTGAATGGCCCTTAAAGTGCATTCAGGCCGTCGGTCGTTGGCTTTGTGAATAGCTGTGCTGTTAACAAAAATTAGACTGGCTGGTAGGGAAAATACTTTGTGCCTCATGAGAACCGAAGTGCTAGTTCTAAGGTTTTGGGTGAACTCTCGACCGCCTCCTAAAGAAATAGAAAAAAATTCCCACCATTCTCAAACAACGGGATTTGATAGTATTTCCAAAAACCTTCGGCTATTTTTGTGGATTTTCTCCGAACCTGGACACGATATGTAGTGTTAAACCTCTCGGCCATTTCAAGAAGACCCGTGTGTTTGCGTGAACACTTCCTCGTGCCTTCTCTAAAATGGGTGTAAGTACCTTACTTGCTTTCTACACCATTTAGAATGTTAACATTTGTTACTATGTCACTTACCATGATAAAAACCGAGATCTTTGAATTTGAAATTTTCCTGAAATTTTTCCAGCATAGATTCCAAAACCAGCATTTGGTCTTATTGCAGAAACTAATAGGGAAATTCACGATGATAGGTTTCATTTTACAGAAGATTTAAAATTGAAAGATCTCTAAACAAATTGAAAATGTGTTAATGTGTGTCACTGATGATACAAAAAAAGTATCCTTATTTTTTGTTTCCCTTGAAAAAAGGATTTGGAATCTTTCCGTACTTCATTTACAATCGAGTTTTCCCTAAATTATACAAACAACCCCGACAGCAGCAAGGCACTAGAGAGGTCCTGGGTTCTATACCCACTGGAGGCGATTTCTTTTGCTGATTTTATTTTCGTTTCCCCCATGTGAGCCTTTTGTTGGCAACGTTGCAAACTTTGTATAATTTAGGAAAGCTCGAATTTTTCTGCAGGAATTCTCCAAAGTAAGAGGCGCAATTATAATAACCCGCCATTCATGTTGTAGATTATGTAGATCTACAAATAAACTTTAAAAGTTTAAGAAAAAAACTCAATTTATCTGTCTAAACTTCACACTACTCACGATTCCAATTCCATGTGTCATTTCAAAATGTCTCAGTTAACAAAGAATCTCTTGGATGTGTTTCGTATTCCTCTCACATTGTTGATCAAATGTAATACATTATTAACTTGAAATTTGTTTGAACTACACACACACATATATTACTAAAACTGAATGTTGTATTAATTTATACCCCTTAATTCCCATGCAAAAGGAAATTTTGTCATGAATGGGACAATTGATGTCTTTGCATTTTACCAAACACTCAATCATGTCATGGCAGTTTAATCTATACATGTTTCCTGGTGCATATTTTTAACATTTTCTAATTTGCTTGATTATACGGAAATTTATCATAGCCAGAAAATACACACAAACCAGTGTAAGTTCTTCCAGACATTTGCAAAATATTCAGATGAAGTCAAATTTCGTGTTCGTGTTGTTTTTGAGAGCACTGGTCGTGAAGGATGTCATCTTCTTCTAGATCTGGGCACTGAATCCATCCGCATCAATTCCGAATGTTACTTCTTGTCTTTTGATAATCCTCAGGTATGCTCTTTTAGGTCATTATGGATCAAACTGCCATTTTTCTTTCATGTTTGTTCGATTGTTTTGAGTTATCTCACAGCATAATCTTTTCAATAACATCATCATATTTGAAGGAAGTACTTTCACATGCCTTCTTTAGAATTAAAGTAATGTTAATTCTTATTGTGTTCTTTCGTCTAACTTTTACTGCACAATAGTTTGTGTCCGTTGTTTTGTGACCTGATGACTCCAATTGTAGCTGGAGAACATCGATAACTTTGTGACATTCTGTCTGCATTACGGTGTGCCAGAGATCAGTACATTTCAACCTCCAGATCTCTATGAAGGCAAAAATATGGGCATGGTCCTAGTCTGCATCCAGACCCTAGGGACTGAGGTAAGCATCATCGCCCGTCAAAAAAATTATTGATTTGAACGATACAGTTTTTTAATTAATTTGCGGTAAAGCACAAAGAGAACAGATGGTTCTCAGATTAATGCAGAAATACATGTAATTGAAAATATCCGCATAGACCACATTTTCTTTAATATTTGTCGTTTCTATTAAGTTGTTCTATTTTATTAAAAACAAAGTAATTGTTAATCTGTTTTATCTTAAGTATTCAGTTCCTTTCCTGTACAATTTTGTTGCCATCGTTTCTCTTGATTTGTTTCATTTTGCGGTTTAACTGCATTCTATCCTTTCCATGTGAGACAAAAATAATTAATCATCCTCCATTTTATCTTTTCAGGCCCAAAGAAACGGATTTATTGGAAGGACTATTGGACCAAAACCTGTCGAAAAGAACTTCCGCTATTTCACCGAAGAACAAATGAGAGCAAGTCACAGCATCATCGGTCTCCAGGCTGGTTACAATAAAGGGGCAACTCAGAAAGGAATGTCTATTGGTGGAACTCGTCACATAGCCGACATAAAAGCTGATGAAATAACTAAAGAAGGCCAGGCTATCATCTCCCTTCAAGCAGGATTTAACAGAGGAGCAAGCCAGAATGGTATGGTCTTTGGGGGCGTAAGGCATGTCTCTGACATCAGAGCTGATCAGATGTGCGCAGATGGTAACACCATTATTGGTCTTCAGATGGGAACGAACAAGTTAGCCAGTCAGTCGGGGATGGTAATAGGAGGTATCAGGCACGTTTCTGACATCAGAGCAGACGACATGGTGCAAGATGGGAAATCTTTTATTGGTCTGCAATACGGAAGTAACAAGGGTGCTAGCCAATCAGGGATGGTGATTGGAGGTGTGAGACATATTTCCGACATCAGAGCAGATGACATGGTCCAAGATGGGAAATCTGTGATTGGTCTACAGTCCGGAAGTAACAAGGGTGCTAGCCAATCAGGAATGGTGTTTGGAGGCGTGAGACACATTTCTGACATCAGAGCAGATGACATGAGCAGAGAAGGGAAGTGTGTGATTGGTTCACAATACGGAAGTTACAGAGGAGCCAACCAATCAGGAATGCAGTTTGGAGGTATGAGGCACGCTGGGGACCTCCGACCGGATGTGGCTATGACGTCACGAGGGGCAGGTGTCATTGGACTGCAGAGAGGCCAGAATAAAGGAGCCTCACAAAGTGGAAAGACCTTTGGCTCTGTGCGACATGGTGGAGATATGAAAGTGTCCGATTACAACAACCCATATTCTATCTGTGCTTACCAATATTAGTGAACGGTCATCCACATGATGGAATGACACTGAAGTTACCCATAAACTGTATTGGTGGAAGTGACCAATTAAACAAAATACTAATTTACTGTTAATCCTTGGAATACATTTGTTTTTTTGTTTTTGGAATAAATATCAAAGTGCCCTGGTAATAGAAAGTTGTATGTGTTTTTACTGTTAAAAAGGTTTTGGCAGAAGTCTTTGACACACAGCAGAAATCTGCAATGGGCTTAGGATCGTATGTCAATTTGTAATCGTGTTCATTTTTCAGGGAAAGCGACAAAACATCAATATTGTTAACACTAGAAATGTGTTTCCACATAATTAATGGGATTTTCTCTTTAAGATTGAAGATTCACAAGCAGCAGAAGACAATTGTTTTGATCATGTATAATACACAGGTGATATTACAAAGCTCAATGTGTTTGGTAAGGAGGAAAACAATTTTATCCCTTTCCCTGACAATATATCCTGCCCCAAGAATAATCATACTAAATAAGACTTAGTTTAAACATTGAGCTTTGTAACCATGCGCCTGATTTCTATTATACATGCATTTTTTTCTTATGTGTAAATTTCTTTATGATATCTGTAAACTGGGTCAATTTCGCGTGCGTGTATTTTTCGTGATTTTCTCCCCTAAAATTCCTCCTTTGGCGAAAACTACATGCACCCGAAACTGACTCGGGTCTTCACCATTTGAAACTTGTGCCTTGAACCTAAAACACCAATAAAATCACACAAGAAGCACCTGGAATCAACTTTTCATTACTGAAAAGCACAAACACGCTCACGAGAAAAACACGAAAACGGTACTTTCAAGAATCAACGCACGCGTGAATTTGACCTGGTTTTGCAATGTCGTGAAGTTTCAAAAAAACAATGTCAGTTGACCTTGGCTAAGACGTAGTTTTCGTCGCATTTTTTGCGCAGACTGGCCAAAGAGATTCAGAAGGGAACACCAGAGTGCCCCCCGTCTGCCAAGAGGCTCAAACTGAAGCCCATCACTAAGTTTGGCCCAGGCGGAGACACCGAGGAGGATATCCAGGCTGCCGCTTTCAAGCAGGTATTCACACGCTTAAACATTTCTATTTTAGTGTAATTTTTGTAACGTAGAGGAGAGTCTCCCAATTAGAAATCTATGAATCAAAGCAAGTAAAGTAGAAAATTAGACTGGCGGCACGCAATCATTTTACAATCTACAAAAATATGAACTGAATTGACTGATTTTACAAGTTTTTATTTTTATCGATATCTACGTCTGTTTCTTTTCCTTACTATTCAAAGGAAAATTAAGATTCTCTTAGACAAATACTTTCAATGATAAAAAAGTACTTTTTTACGACTTGTGCAAGCACATTTTGTATCAAAACGGTTTTTTTTCTGATGCCAAATCAAGATTTTTTCTCAGCCAATAACCACTGAATTCCTTCCTTTCAGATTGACAACCTGGAAGCCTTCATCAAATTTTGTAAGGGTTACGGAGTCAAAGAGAACTTCCTCTTTAACCCTACTGAGTTTTATGAAGGTCGCAACACCGGAATGATGCAAACTTGCCTCACGCAACTTGGATCAAGGGTAAGCTTTATTTTCAAAGTGGAGTTCCTACACACAACATTACTGTCCTAGTAACTGTCATGTAGTAATTTTTGCTCAATCTGGAAAGGGAAGAAATAAAAAATTGTAAGCAAACTATTGCCACTTAAGTAGAAGTTATCATGAAAACAGTTTATGCAAAGGGTTTGGTAGGAAGTGATAAACTTTAAACAGAGCAGCAGAAAATGCAATAGAAGTCCAAACTTGTTGGTTTGTGCAGAAAACTATCCACAATTATTTTTCTGGTTTAAAAACCCGTATATACGTCAAAAGGGTGATGGCTAAGTTTCAGCTTTCACTCTTACAGGCCCAGAGGCTTGGATTCACTGGAGCCACCTTCGGACCCAAACCCCCAGAGGAGAACTTCCGTCAGTTCAGCGACGAGCAGCTCCGCGCCGGCCACGGTCTCATCAACGTCCAATGCGGCACCAACCAGTACGCCTCCCAGAAGGGTATGCGCGGCATGGGCGCCGTCCGTCTAGGCGCTGACATCCGCTGCGACCAGTTCTCCACGGAGGCCAAGTCCATCATCAACCGTCAGTTGGGAACAAACGAATTCGACAGCCAGAAGGGCTACGCCATGGGCACCATCCGCCACGGTGCTGACTACCGCCAGGACAAGGAGATGAACACCGATGGTATGGGGCTTCTCACGCCACAGACCGGGTATAACTTGGGCGCCAGCCAGAAGGGCATGAGAATCGGTAGCGTGAGGCACGGGGCTGATATGCGCATGGATGCTGAGATGCAGAATTGCGATATCATTTCCCCACAGATGGGCTCCTTCAAGGGTGCCAACCAGGCGGGTATGAGAATCGGCAGCGTGAGGCACGGTGGCGATTTGAAAACAGAACAGATGGTCGATGTCAGCACCATGCCAATGCACGTGTGCTACCCAGACGGTGCCAACCAAGCTGGTATGTCCCTTGGTGCTCTGAGACACGGTCCCGATTTCAAGGACAAAGTCGAAGAGCTTAACGAGGCAGGAAAATTATACATCAGCCCTCAGTATGGTAGTTTCCAGGGTGCTAACCAGTCAGGCATGGGTCCTGGTGTTCGCCACGCTGCCGACTTGAAACCCGACGCAGAAATCACTCCAGATGGCCATCGCGTTATCAGCGGCCAAATGGGTAGCTTTAAGGGCGCCTCCCAGTCCGGTATGGGTTGGGGAGTGCGCCATGGTGCCGACCTTAAGGTCGAGCAGACCAAAAACTGGGGTGAGCGCGCACAGTAATTTTTTTTTCAAAAAACGCCTTTCATTGAAAAACAAATTAATTTAATTCGTACCATGTGATTTTTGTTTCTTTTCTCCTTTTTGTCTGTGCCAGTAGTTTTTCCTGATATAGTGACTGAGCGCTGCATTTTCAGTTCTTTGAAAAACTGACACAGAAAAAGTTCCCTTTTAAATAGTCTGACACTGAGGTTCCCAATATGGATTTGTTTGAGGTCGTCAAAGATGAAGAGGTGACTGTGAGCCAACCTGTCACCCATGGGTTTAATTCAGTTCACTCAAAACGTTTTCACCAAAAGGAAAAGCTTGCTGCAGCCAAAATAACATGCACAATGAATCAAATACAACTAATTGGCTAATTTCGAATTTGTTATTGTCAGAGATATTTACGCAAGTGAAAGTGAAAAACTGCGATTATCTGATAGAAGGGAAATTTGCGTGGGTAAGGGAATCTGCTGTGTACACTTTTCGTACACGTGAAATAAATACGTAGTAATTCATGTTGTAAATAACAATGAAATTACTTAGTCTTTATTTTTTCCCATTGTATTGTATGTAAGTGATTTGTACTTTTTGTTAATTATAGTTGTTGTTGGGTAAGGCTAAATGTGTTACAATTATGGCTTAAACTCATAGAAAATGTATATCGACCAATTTACACTGCAGAGTTGAAACACTTTTCTAAATGTAAGAAATTACAAAGATTAGTTGATCAGTGCAATCGTTACATTTGCAAGGGACATGTGTTTTGTAACATGTATGAAGAAGAAAACTTTGACATCATTTGAAAGTCTAACTGGTAGACACAAAAACATGCATATTAAATGCTAATAGTAAGATAAAAAGAAATTTAAGATGTGACATGCAAAATACAAATGTGACTGGTGCTTTTTGTTTCAAGGGCTTTCAAATTTTTCTCCTTTTGGCAAGTTACTCAATACAATTGCGTGTATTTTATTGACAAAGTAAATTGTGAATAGATCTATGTGTAGTGTGTTCTTCTTACATTTTAAAAAGCGTTCAGTTGTTATGGCAGTTTGAGCTGAAGCAAAACAAAAATCTGTCTTTAAAATTGTAAACATATTCACATTTGCCAGTTATTGTATCATTATTTATAAGAACTGAAGAAATAAACTAGAAATCTAAAAGAAATCTAAAAGTTCTTTGTCATATTTTTGAAATTGATAATAATATTACTAATATTGTTTTGCAGAAACAGTGGACAGCCTTTTGGCTCCTTTTCACGATTTTCATATCACATTTTATTCTATGAAATGTTACAATTTTACTAATCATGGCTCCGTATCCCAAGATTTCTGTACTACTGTCTACTAACATGTCAGTATTGAACTATTGGTTTCAGCATTCCTGACCGACCACACTTATTTTACCCAACAGCATTATTGAAAAATCTGTTAAGGCGGAAACATACAATGGTAAAGAGTGAAATAAAAACAAATGTGAGAAAATCATGTCTCACATAGGAAAGGTTCCAGTGAAAAAAAAACTGGCGGAAAATGTTATGTTTTGCAAACAAGGCTTGTTGACCATTATTGTTGTGATATCAACATCTCTGCTTCAAGGTGTCACGAAATCCATAAAAAATGTCTTGGTTTTGCATGAATTTTTTGTATCCAGTATCACAGAGTTAACTTCTGTTGTCTGAAACTTGGCCAAAGTTTGGTTTTTAATCGTAATGAAACCTGTTTCACCTATTGTTATTATGGAGTCGGCTTGATTTATTTTGTAGACTAGCGATCGCGGTACAAAATGGCACAGATAATGCCCCAGAGAAAGCCAAGAAAATGAAACTAAAAGTGAATAACCAGAATGCTCCATTCAAACAAGCACGAAATGAGAAACACTACACAATAGTTTATCTTTCATGTTTCATTGCTTAGATCTATTCATTTCATTTCTAAGCATACTCATAGAATAAAAATTGTTTTCAAAGTGCCATTCTTGTAGTCTCGCGAGAACTGAAAATGAACGCTTTGGCGACTATTTTGGAATTTTCTCATGCACGCTTCCTTGGGTAAGTAAATTATATGTAGCATTGTTTCTATAAATGAAAAAGTACAAACGTTTTTTCAATAAAGTTACAATTTAAACTTGTTTAATTTTTTCCTTGTTTGAAAGTGTCAACTGAAAGAATAAATTTGTGTGGTTTGAAATTTCCAAAACTTACACCTTTCTTGTTTTTCAGTTGGAAAATATTCAGAACTTTGTAACCTTCTGTGAAAACTATGGTGTGAACAAAGTCAGCCTCTTCCAGCCTCCAGATCTTCGGGATGGCAAAAATATTGGCACAGTGCTTGCATGTATACAGACATTAGGATCTGAGGTATCAATTTGTGAATATTCTGTTGAGCGCAACTGTTGAAATTATAAAAAGGAACCCATCCTGATCGCAAGTAATCAACTGATTGGTTTTTTTCTAAAATTGACAATTAGATAGATTTAAATTAGGTTACATCTTTATTCGAAAGAAAATATTGGTAAAGCAACACGTGGATTTGTTTCACATGTGTTTCTTTATGTTTTAATTTCAGGCTCAACGACACGGATTCAGTGGTAGAACCATTGGGCCAAAACCAACGACGAAAAATGTTCGCGATTTCAGCGAGGAGCAACTCCGAGCAGGAATGAGTATCATTGGACTTCAGGCCGGAACCAACAAACTGGCATCACAGAGCGGCATGACGATCGGCGGGGTCCGACACGTGGCTGATATCAGAGCTGATGATATTTCCCGACAAGGCGCTGGCGTTCTCGGAGGACAGATGGGTTACAATAAGGGTGCTACGCAAAAGGGAATGGTGATAGGAGGCGTGCGCCACGTTGCCGACATCCGCGCTGACGGTGTATCCAAAGAGGGTTCCAACGTTCTCAGCTTGCAGACGGGGACGAATAAATTCGCGTCGCAGAAAGGAATGACGTTCGGAGGAGTGAGACACGCCGCTGATATCAAGGCCGACGATGCTTCGCAAGCGGGCCAGGGTATGCTGAACGCACAGACGGGCTACAACCAAGGTGCTAATCAATCCGGAATGAAAATAGGCGGCGTTCGTCACTGCGCAGATATTCGCGCAGACGGGTATACGAAGGAAGGACAATCGATTCTCAGTTCACAGACCGGATACAACAAAGGCGCCAATCAGTCCGGAATGCAGATGGGTGGAGTCCGACATGCAGCGGACATCAGATCTGACGGCGTCTCAACAGAGGGCTCTGCTGTCATCGGACTCCAGATGGGTCAAAATAAAGGCGCTACCCAATCGGGTATGGCGTTCGGATCTGTGCGTCACGCTGGGGACACCAAAGTAGGAGAGTTGTAATTGCACACATACAAAAAAATTTTGACGACAAGCTGCTCTTTTGATATCATGACACTTTAATTTTATTTCAGTCATATTATCACAAAATTAACTCAACGTGAAATGGCTGAGATTACTCATTATTATACAGCAGTTTCAAAAAAGAAGCTTGCCATGCTGATGTTGACATCATTTTTTTGTTTAAATTGATCTAAGCTGCATATGATTTTAATTGCTGTAAATGTTTGAAGATCACAGATAATTTTTGCTAGCTTTATATCCATCTCAAAGGTCTAGAAAAGGAGCAATACAATTACTGGTAGATTGTATCTGGAAGTGGCTTTATTCCAGTGACTAGGGACAATACTTACATTCTTATTGGCTGACTTATTGGCTAACTTCATTTGATTATGATAGTCATGACAAAGTAGGGCAGAGGACTATACTCACAGCACGCATCACCAAATGACTTAATCTGTGGCGACATAGATCTATGTTGTAGTTTCTTTATCATTGAACTGTAAATTATGTAATCTTACTTTATAAAGGAATGATATTTTTACACAGACAGACTTGAAAAAATAAAGCATCTGTTTTTGGTTGTACAATGCCCGCCAAGGAATCCACAGCAGTCATGTAACTTTTAGGAAAACTATTAATTCGAAAAGTATCGATAATGTCCAGTTCTACATTGAAATGTGATCCCGTGGTAAAATGTGTAACATTCGATTGGCTGCACCTTCTGCTGGTATTTGGGGTATAGTGGACTTTGCTTCTTTGGGTAGTACTTCTCTTTTCTGACAACT
>JBCAUG010162721.1:0-20206 GCA_038406175.1 Haplosyllis leylae | reverse complement strand
CGCGTACAAGTACGAAGACGAACAGGGAGAAAGAACGCCTTATAGCCGCAGTAGGACCCGGCTAGTAAGACAACATGATACTGAAAAACCATCCTACATATCATGCTATCTTACATTGCGCACTTTGGTTTCAAGAGTAACAAATTGGCGGACCTACGGTCAGATGAGTTTTACCACAGAAGGCCTTGTGGCCACCGATTGTGTGATGTTGTACCTGACCTGAGTCACCTTTACATACCAGAGCACCCTCCCACCATCACTCACCCCCAAACCCCTGTCATTACCCTGTATTACCCTAACTGTACGCCTTGATCTCTACCATACCTAGAAGGGTATCCCTGGGTACTTAACTGGTGTCTCTTTTCAGCCTGATAACACGCATTAGATATGACCAGGTCAGAAATGCTGTCTTAAGTATTGAGATTTTTGATGTTCACCCATACTACAATTAATACTGTAGTTACCAAGGACACAGACTACAATGGTTGTAACTGTAGAGGTCCATCTGTTTGTAGGGATAGGTTACATGTAAGTGGCCTTATGTAATGACAGTGTGCATCTGATGGGATTAAACCTTTTATCAATGTCTTATCTGTTCATCATTAAAAAGTGCTCATCAATGAAACTGAGTTGTCATTAAAAGGTTCCTTCTTCTTTTTTCATAACCAGAAAAAACCTAGGTGGTTCTTTTTGTATCTATTGGTTGAAAGCAGAATGAATGAAGAGATGCTGTCAATGACTTTGTACTTAGAAATCTCACTGAAATTTTTGATGATATTGAAACGCATGGAAATACACACTTTGAGATTTGATTTGATTTGAAATTTTGAGATTTGTCGAGATCTTCCGTTTTGGATTTTGATTTTTAAGACTTCAACGAACTCAATTACCATTTTAAAAATGATAACGTAACTCTCACAGACAAGATTGTGCTTTACTCAACACCAAATAAGATTTAACGTCAAAATACAAAACGAACATTTTCGTAACGTTTTTATTTCCTTCAAGGAGACTTGATTTCGAAATTCAAAAATATAAATATAAACAAATTTAAAAACATTTTTGGGAAGAAATTGCAGAAAGTATCGAAATCTTCCGTTTTCCAGTAAGATCTGAGCATGTGATTGTTTGAAAGTTCGTGATTTGAATGTTGTGGGTGGTTGTCATAGGTTACTTGGTCACCCTGGGAGTCACCATGGTGATTACTGTAATATATGTTATAATGAAAGGGATGTAGGGTGTTACCCCCAGCAACGTCTAATACCACTCACCTGTAATACTCACCTGTCAACGTGATCACCATGGTGATAGATGTTTGCAAAAATTCAACAAAGTATATCGTGTACAACACATTCTTTTAAATCCCGTTTTCATAACTTCGTTATGTTGATATTTGGTAACAGTTTTTTTCTGGAAAAAGGAGTAAAAATATTTCAAACCGTATATTATATTTCTTTATAACATTGGTAATTTCAGAAATATTGTCGAAATCTTCCGTTTTGGACTTAACTTAACAGGACCTAACTATCGATGCGACAAAGAGATCCTGACTTTGATCAGATAGGGACAATTCTACACTTTATTAAAGATTTCTATCTGTAGTCTATTAATATTCAAAAATTCATAGCTTTGAAGAAAAAACCCAGGTCTCTGTGAAGACAAATTATTATAATAATTCATCTGCTGCTAATACTTTAACTTATGGCTATTTTTAACAGTGACTGAATCTTCAGAAACTGAACAAAGAATCTGATCCCATCTACGCAGGTGCAAGATGTGGAAGCCATGGAAGCTGAAAAGTCCAACCTAAATAACCATCTTTCTGCACAATGAACATTAGTGTCTAATATATTTATACCCCTTAATTACTGCCAGCTATTAAATTCCTTTGTACAATAATAAAAATGTCTAATTGCTGAGAATATTTGGATGAACATGAGCTATGTGATATTTGGACAAACCCCTCTGTTTAACGTGCTGTATTTAACATTGCTAATTTGTTTGTTCAGTGCTGATTTCCCCTGGTCAGTGCATACCCTATGACTGGAGGGTATGATCATTATCAGAGATGGTACTGTATGGGTACTACAGAGTACAGTGAGGTACTTGAGGGTTATAGACAGAGTGGGTACAAATGACCATTAGAGGTATTTATTGGAATTGTTGAACGTCTAATTTTAGGGGAGGGGCAAGGAACAACATGTAGTGTTCTGATCCTTTTCTTGAATTTTATTTTACTGATCGAATAAAGTTTGATCAAGACGGAGTTCCATCAGTCATTATTCTCACTTGCTTTTCCGACGTTGCTGCTGAGGCAACGCAACACAAAAAAATTGAATTTTATCACAGGACCTTTGCAGAGCTTTAATGGTCTCTCCGGCTACCAAAAGGATACACGTCAAAAAAATGTGTGCTGTTTACCGAGATACTCCGCTTGAAATTCCAATTTAAACCAATTGAATGAATTAGAAGAGTTAGACAAAATCACTTGTGCATGAATTAGGGTCTATTTACAGTCTAAAACAACCTTACAAAAATGATAAGAGTGGCTGGCTGCTGTGCAAGCGACCTGGTCAAGTCTGTCATTTTTTTGAGAATTTGTTTTGTTAGATTCATCTGGTAAATAAGAATCGTGGAAAAACTGAATCCTTCTAATTGCGCTTGTCCTCTACTGTGATATTCGTTTTATTCCTTGTTAAAATGAATTTGTACTGTAATATACAAACGTCAAACATCACAAAGACCCGTTACACCCCATCCTCACGCTGTCTGCTGTGCGGAGCCTTCCCATCCATGAGAGCCCCCGAAAATCTGACGGACACTTTCTCTATGATTTGTACTTAACAATTGAAAGTGATAATTTGTGTGTCTGGAGGCGATGTGTGTGATCGAGAGATACTGACCGCTGATTTGACTTGGTCAAACGGTCCTTAAGTAGTATGTGGAGATGTCTTAAAACGATAACGTTTGGGATACTTTTTGACGTTTTCTGAATGTCGCTAAACGTATCTATGCTTTAGTACTTTATTCTACAGCATGACAGTGAAATGAAAATATTACAGTGATTGTTTACAAATTGCATTCAATGAATAACTTGAAAAATTGAAAGTTGGCCGCTTCTGTGCGCAGAAATGTACCAGATGTAACGTAATGACGTCATCTTCCTGAGAGAAGTCGTTACCATGCAGGGCATTTGGCCCTTCAGGACATAAACAATTTCAGATACCTTCAGGAAAAAAAATTGTACATATTCCGCACAAAACTCATGATATTGGCTGTTTTTATCAACATAAGAGTATAATATAATGAAGTTCTTCCAACTAGTACCACAGCATTGATGTAGTTTTTATCACTTTAGGGAAAACAGTGATTCAACACATTTCCAGCTCTTATATTTTCTTTCACATAATTACTTGAGACATTATCATCACATAAATAAAACACAAGTGATATTCCCTGACATGTTAGTTATATTTAACTGCTGTCATGACATGTGTTCAGTGAGATAAACAAGGGAGATAACCCATATCATATCCATCTATAGGGTAATACAAGTCAAAGACAGGGCAATACCAGTCACTGGGGTGATAACCAAATCAGGCTGAAATTCTAACACTACTGGACAGCCACTAATTTGTATCCAATTAAATCTAACCTATCAATGTTTGGGATCTCTATGATAGGTATGCTGTTTTTTGACATAAACATAGGTGAAATGTAGATCTATGTAGTGTGTATTTGACAGTGTCTGTGACAAAAGGAAATACTTAAACATAAAATGCACCAAGCTGGTGAAAATAAGCATTTTCTCTGATTACAACAAAAGAACATACATGACAATACTGCAGAAAAAGAAAGAAAGTAGCTGGGTCCTGTTTGCCGCAAGTTTGTGTCCAACGATAAAATGTAAATTTTGTTCTAGTGAGAAGATTTCTGTCGAAGCTATTAAAGGTTCGGTTAAGATGCGTACTGCTGAAAACTAGCTGATTTCCATGCGTGCGGTTTGCTCGTCACAAGCGAGACACACTCGAGTTTTTCCTATCTTCAATTAGAAAATTAATCTCAAATAGGACGATAAAAAATAATGTAGAATTAAAAAGACTTTTGTGAGGTTTGAACCATGGACCTACTGACAAAGAGTCAGGTACGCTAACCATTACACCAAAGTGTCAAGCGTGGGTGAGAAACAGAGAAAAGCTTACAACCGACTTCAGTCATGGTTGACTGTTTTCTAGTTGAATTCATCTAATTTGTCTAATTAAACAAATCTAATACAAAGTAGAAAAAACAGGACTGTTTTATCCCAATTTGTGATATCTTTCTTGTTTTAATTTTCTCTACCTTGTCACATTAAAACAGCCGAGTTTTGATGACCTACATCTTTGCACTGCGACACTAACACAAGTATTAAACACAATAGGAGGATGATCTCTGAAATTGAAAATAGCATGCAATTCTTAAGATTGTAATTTTATCTAAAACCTCAACAATTTAGATAAAGCTTATTATGTCATAATTCCATCTCTTAAAATGACAGTAGCAATTTGAAACAAATCCAGCAACATAAGTTTGTGACACTGACAAAAAAATGTTAAAATTACTGTAGCAGGCAAATTATTACATAAAGCCCTGTGGGGGCTTAGTGCCCAACATGCCAATTATTGTGAGGTAATCTAGCACAATAATGGAGGATGACACCTCATCTATTGTTCTATTGTTCATGGTACATTGTGCAGGTGACATTCTATTGTCACATCTATTGTTCAGCCTGTCAGTTGGCTATCAGGGTGCAATATGTTTTTCTATTGCTCTGTGTAGATTAGATTTTTAAATTGCTAAAACGTCATTCTAAACAATATTAGGTGCGGAGGTTACTGCTAATTGAGGTCGAGGTCCAGTAGAGGAATATATTGTGTATCAGTGGATTAAAACATTGTGAGACAAAGCTCTATTCATCGACATTGGGCAATAAATTAATGAATAGACCTTTTCCTTAAAATGCTTTAAAGCATTAACAGGCTCTACTGTTATTGATTCAAACATTTAAAACTTCTCAACCTTCGGTTTGAAAATTGAATTTGTGAATCAAGTCAGTATCGTTTGTGAACTATCACACATATATGTCCATGTCGAAATGTTTAAGCTGGACATGTAGTCATCAAATACAGGTGATTGGAAGTTGTCTCATATATTGGAACACGACCCATAGTTCCAAAAGAATGAAGTTCGTAATAAATAATGAAAGAAAGACTAGAAAATGACAAGAAAAAGTAGAGTTGAGGTCTTGTAAACATCATGAACCCATGTAGAAAGCACTTTGCTCATCACACCTGTGTAATAAGTCTATTAATCCACAATTTGCATGTATTTAGTGGTTCCATATGTCACCAATCTATATGAACTAGTAATAGCTTGGGGCCAAAGTCACCTAGCTTCGGCAGCACCAAACTATAAGAGGTCATTCTAACCCCCAAAAGCCAGATACTTATAGTACCCTAAAATGTTGGTGAAATACAAAAGAAACCAAAGCAAATTGCTACATTTTGTCACAAATTTTGAAACATGATTACCTGTAATGATGTGCCGATGAGGTAATTTAGCTAAATCTCAGCCAATAGGGAAGACAATGGTTGCCATAGTAGTTGCATGTTGTTGTGGAACAGTGATAATGATGACTTTACTCACAGAAGCCAAACTACTTCTGACACTACTGATGTGAAAGTATTTTGATATGATAATCATCATCTTCGTAAAAGTAGAAAAAAAGAACCGAAATTTAAGCAATTAGTCAGGTGTTGATAAGTGAAACTAAATTTGAATTTCTTAGAATATTAAGCAGCAGTATGTTTATCAATTTGAATGTTTTAAAGTAAATCAGTGGTATGGAAAACACAATTGTGAAAATACTTCAGTACCTTCTACGACTGTCCGGTGAATCAAGGCAGGAAACAATCGACATTTGGTTAAACTTAACTGAAACTTCTGAAAAGGTTTGCAACAATTGGCATGGTATTTCAAAGACTAGCTTGGAAACAAGTGTGTCCAGTATTTTTTTGGGAAAATGATAACGTTGTAATTTTTTGTTGTACCTTTCCCGTGCATTTTATGACCCTCAACTAAGTTTTGCTACTTGGTTGTGCTCAGTTCCAGACAATTCACACACATGTATCAATTTCTGTTCAAACTTACCCTTCTTGAAGCGGTTACATTACTTCAAGATACTAAAACGTTGCCATGACCTTTGAAGGTGAATACAAGAATTTATTTACCTGACATTTTTTGTATTCACTGAGGCTTTGCTGAGGTGAATACATGATAAAATGGAGGGTAAATTAATTCTAGTATTCACTGACAAAAGGTCATGGTAACACTTTTATTATATGCTTGAATTTCAACAATATTAAGGAAAGCCATCGACCTAGATCTACTCCATCTTGCTCTCCTTGCTGGCTATGTCGTTTGTTTACATTCGAAAAGCGCAGGAAAAATGAAGGCTGCTCATTTGCTGAGGTGCACATGGTCTTGGCTGTGACATCACTTCCCTGGTCATGTGACCAAAAAGAAGGCCACTCATTGGCTATGCATAATCGCATTTGCCAGTATAGGGTGTCCAAGTAATGAGCAATACGAGTCGTATTCACTCCAAAATCTTGTATTCTGACTTTTTCTTCAAATGCAGGTCGATACGAGGTTTTATCAACCAATCAGATGCTCTGAATAGCACCAAGCACATAATAAAAAAAATTATACTGTTTAAACATAAACAAATTAAAAGTTCTGAAATTTTCCCTTTTGCTTTCTTAAAAAATTGTCAAATACGTAAATAAAGAAACCATGGGATAGAAAAATTAACTGATACGGAATTTTTCTGTGACTGTCGGCAACAAACAGGAACACGTTTAAAAGAAACAACTTATTTGTAAACATCAAACAAATAATAAAGACTAAAGTATCTTTCAAGTAGATATTTACTAAATTCCGTCCTACTCTATCATTTACCGGGTAACATCAATACTAATAGAAAGTCAATAGTACAGATCTTCATTAAACAGAAGGAAAACAGCCCTGTATTGTGAGACCTGGGCTTCAAACGAGGGACATGTCAACAAGTTCTATCGTGACAACAACTGGTTACTAAGAAACCATTGCTTATCAAGTAAAGAAGACTGTAACAGAATGTTACCCTATGAGATCTGAAGCTCACTCTGACTAGACGTAGAAAAGAAGAATACAGTAAATTCCCAAACTCTGACGTAGTTTTCACACTTGTTAGAGGGTACAAGCCTCCATGTGTGTCAGTACCTCTCACAGATCCCACACCCTGATGTAGTTTTCACACTTGTTGGAGTGTACGTGGTTCCATGTGTGTCAGTCCCTCTCACAGAGTTTCGTATCCTGATTTAGTCTTCACACTTTTGACTATGTGTCAGTACCTCTCACAGATCCCACATCCTGATGTAGTCTTCACACTTGTGACTGTGTGTCACTGCTTCTCTCAGATCCCGCACCCTGATGTAGTCTTCGCACTTGTTGGAGTGTACGTGCCTCCATGTGTGTCAGTACCTCTCACAGAGGTTCGTACCCTGATTTAGTCTTCACACTTGTGACTGTGCGTCAGTAACTCTCACAGATCCCACACCTTGATGTAGTTTTCACACTTGTTAGAGGTACGTGCCTTCATGACTGTGAAGTTAATGGATCTTGTTCAGTCAAATTATTCATGGACAATATTTATCCAGAAATCAAAGACCTCGTCGCTTTGTCAACATGAACAGCACAAACTTCTGCCTCAAAATGTAAAATACCATATTTTTTTGTAAAATACGTAAACGAAAAGCATTAATCGCCGCTAGCATCAGAATAAATATTTTTGCAGAAATTTTACATTGATATTTCGCATTTATAAATTCATTATCTCACTTACTACTCTATTCTGCATAACATGTTGATAATCAGAGTGGAACTCTTTGGAAGTCCAAGGATAAGTACCAGGAAACGACCAGATTCATAACGGAGAACCTGTCACGGGCAGAGAACAGTCCTTTTTATTACTATAACGATTCTCTCCCAAGATGCGCATTTTCTAAAAGTTTTAAAAAATTGTAATTTGGCACGTCCAGAGTGTTTGAGCCCCCTCAAAATAGAATTCAGGAACCCCCCTGATATCTACTGTTGTATTTGTACAGAATATAGTTGTACATTTATGTACAGGGCATGTCTACACACTGCACATTTAAAACAAAACACAATTATTTTGAAACCATTGTTCAGTGAATGTAATCTAAGGAATATATTAAATTGCTTTCATTAAATGCCAAATATTGTAGCCCTTGTTGGTATGGAATTAAATAATGACCATTAAATGTCCTCTAAACCTAATCTATTTAAGCAAATTTTAGAGTTTTACAGTCAATGAGTGTTTCTATCTTGTTATAAAAAGTTTACACTCAGAAACATTGTTACTGTTTGCCACCACCTGACCAAATGATTATGGACTTAAGGTGTGTGTCTAAAAGGGAACTCTTCCTCTGAAAGATGTATCAAAAAGGTCAAAGAAAAACACCAACAGCTCATTATATATGTCTTAATATTTGTCACTTGAAGTTGTCATTGTACAGGAGTGAGTACAGGAGTGTCATGAGTACAGGAGTGTAAGCTAACTAAATTGTGTATCAACCGTGCGTTCCAGTGTTTATTTTACGCGCGTCAGTATTTGATAACGTCACGAAGCGCGTTTAAAAAAGAGGCATTGGTAAATTGTGAAACGACAATTTAGTGGTCTGTCTATCAAAGGCAACAAATGAAGAGTTTATTCTGTGAAGTGGCTCTGATCTTGACACTTTAATGTAAAAATATTCAAATGTTTGAAGACTTTACTGTTTGTTGGAAAAAAAAGTTCAAAGAATCAGATATTTAAAACATTCTCACCGCAGAAAATGATTCAGGCAAAATGTATTGCTTGACCTTTGCTTTTGCTTACTGTTAAATTTTCTCTGTAAAAATACTGTCACGTTTGAATTTGAGTACTTGGCAGTACTTATCTTATCTTATTAATTTGTCAACCAATTAAAAGTCACTTCGACACTGACGTCACAAAGTAAAACGAAATTTCAATACGATGACGTCATTAATAATTCAAGAAATATTTATGTATTAAATTTTAAAAAGACACTGAAACCTAAGATAATTTCAGGAACATAATTTTCTATTTTAAATAAACAGCAAAGAACTTTCTTGGCTAGATCTATGTTTGGTAAATGTTTCTAAATATACGACATGAATCATGTCCTTGAAGGAGAAAAAAGTTTATTGCGAAAGTCTTCGAATATTTTGACCTTTATTGGTCTTATTTTCATGACTGCCTCCATGGGAAAGTATTTTGTATGGTGTGGTTGTTGGCCGGTTTTCCAACCAACATGTGCCATGCAGTCAACGATAGTAAACCATAGGGGATGGTCACACAACTAAAAATGCGAAATTTTCTTTGCCGTCAGTCTTCGCTTGACACCCATAAAACATTTGAAATGAACCAGGTAGATCCATTGCCTGTGTGATGAATGGGTTTGAAGTTAAGTTTAGCTTTTCCTATTTTGAATTAAAGAATTCATCCAATTCATCTGATCATATGAAAAAATAATGTAATACTAAAAAGACCTTTGTGAAGTTTGAACCTACTTTGGATCTACTGATCAACAGTTAGGCTTGCTAACCATTACACAAATGTGTCAATTATGAGTGAGAGACGCAGAAAAGCTTTCAATAGACTTCAGTAATGCTTGATTGGTTCTAGTTGAATTCATTTAATTCGTCTAATTGAACAAATCTGACACAAAATCTTAAAAATACGAGTGTTGATTTTTTTTCAATCGAGAAAACTTTCTTTCCTTCCAAAGATCTCATTGCAGATCTCACCCACCTGTATTTTACGACAGCTGTACCAAGCGAGTTAAGGTCCAATTACACAGGAGCGAAAACGAAAACTTTCCTTGATCTTTGTCGTTATAAACATGTAGCTTGGAAAGCTATGAATCCATTTCAAGTGACATAGCTTTTCGCTTTAGCCCCAATTGAATTTTTCCTAAATGACTTTCACTGAATTCAGTGAATCAAGACAAAATCCAAAATTAGTATAGTTACCTGTGACACTCCATATCTAACTAATAAATACATTCCTATATTTAATGGTCAAAAAGATATTTCTATTACTGTCTCTGGGATTACAGCGGTGGGTCACAATGGATATCTAACCAGAGCTGGTAATGGAAATGCACATTCTATTACTATGATTGATAATATATCTGATGCTGGCTGGGTAATACCATTTTTGGATTTAGTCATGATTCACTGAATTTGCTGCATTCAGTAAAATTAATTTAGGAAAAACCCCAATATAAATGCACCCCTAAAACAGCCAGTATCTCTTTCGCATTCACTTTCGATCAATGTGAACTGGCCCTTAAGACTTTCTTATCTTCATGTAAACTTTTCCAACCGTTATGAATAGAAGTTAACTAGAAAGTTTGGCAATAGAAAGATAAACATCAGACTTTACTAACCACATTCAAAAGGCAGAGGATATAAAGCCAAGCTTGTAAAACAAGCATTAGGTCTTTGTAAAGAAGAACTTTTGTACGGGAAATTTTTGGTTTGCGACTCTCTTAAATTTCAGATATAACATATTCCACTTAACACACTAACTTTCTGGGTTTTTTAGAATTATTCCCGCTAAAATCTTCACATCATTTCTGAATAAGTAACTCTTTATAATACGTAGTGTTTCGTAAAATTAAAATTATTATCTTCTCTGGTAATTGGCCGTGTATTGGTTGCATTGTTAACATTTAAATAGCAATAAGACTGACGTTGAAACATAGATTTTGTGCCTGAATTTGCAACAAACATTAAACAGTTCTTAACAAGGGCGGTTCCAGGCGCCAATCCGTTTGAAACGAGGAGGGGCACCAACACAAGATTTTGGAAAATTTTACCAAAAACTGTATGAAATCGAGAAAATTTTGGTCCCTCTACATCCGCCGATGATTAATTCTTGAATTATTAGTTTTGTCTCTTTTCATGTGAGGGTGGCTACTCGTAATCAGATCCCATGGTAACCATTGTTTACAACGTGGCAGTGGCTCATCTTAACGAAAAATTCTCAGCTTTGACGGAGACCCTTGCCAGATATCGTAAGCAAAGGAACGTAAGTTTGGAGCCCAATTTGGGTTTGTTAGTATTTAGCTTTGCATGGACCTTCTGGCAAAAAAATCCTCAACCAAAAGCAAGGGACTTTGTGACCTTACACTGCGACAGGGGTTAACAGCCAACAACAGATAACATTGTACAACCATGGCAACACTTTAATAAAATCTTCCTTGGAATCAAATTTTTCACACACTATACCCCAATACTAAAAGTCATACTTGGCAACCAATATAGAAACACCAAGGTATTGTGATTTCCATGCCAACAAATGTTTTTCTGATGGTTTTGATTTTTGCCAACTTAGCTTGTCACGCCACGTACTTTAGCAGCGATAAAGATACACGTACTAGACTTGACTATATAGTTGTCGACAGGGAGAAAGCGACTCCAATTTCAAAAATGACAGCAATTTGTTCGAGCAGCGTATTAGATGGAATAGAACTCGCGTAGACTTTTGCTTATGAACTACAATGTTAGGCACAAAACATGCGTAGGCCAAGTCACAAGTTCAAAAAATTACGTAGTAACTACGCCCTTTACACTTTGCTCTTGTAGTTGTTCACTCTAGATTTATGACGAACACAGATTTCGTCTTTTCTCCTTCTTAACATGATCGTAAATTCAATAGCCCCAACTATCAATACGGACGGTTCGACGTCTATTCACAAGAACCAAAACATTGGCTGGGACAACAAAGTCTATTCGTTAATTGTAAAAACGCGTCTTCCGATTATTTCTGTTAATGAGAACATTACCATTACAGAAGTCGTAGCCACATTTGACGTCACCTAAAACTAAACAAAAATTGACCAAGCGTCATTAGAATTTTATTCGAAAACTTTCATTGACAACTTTTCACATTTCATAAATTTATGAAAATATTTCAAGTTGTAATTTTTTTTCTGTAAAAATGAAAAAAATATATTAACAAATCCTATGATCGGCTCCACCACCTTTCCTTCCTATCCCCCATGTTGGCCTGTGACCACTGATTCCTCGCCCTTCAAATGTTATGAAGGAATAATTTCAGAGACTTCTTGCACATTGGCAGTGCACATGAATGCCTCATTGACGAGGAATGACTCTCCATACAAGGGTGTGCCCCCACTTTTCAACCTCACTGCTTGGATGGGGGTTTTACCCTACTAGGTGTTTTGAATGTCATATCTCACGCTAAAAATTCATGTATCTTCATTTAAAACTTTTAATTTTCAGTTTTGTTTTGATTAGTTTTAATGTGGACATCTGTCTTCGTGAAACAGTGCATCAACCGTACATAAGTTTACTAGTCCCTTGCGTACCCATAGTGAATAAAAGATATATTAAAGCCCTCTTTGACTTTTGACAATTAATTAGATTATAAAATTAGATTGATAAACAAACCATCGCATGGATCAGTGAGTTTTACTCTGCATGGAATTTCATGTAAACGTTTTGAAGTGATCGATTCTACCAATTTATGGAATACTTTCATGAACCATTTATCTTTTTCTGCTCATTTTTTAGCATAATGTAGTTAAACTTAAAACGATGATGGCCATGCTTTGATTTGATAGACCTGCTGCTTAGAAGTTTGCTGCTTCACTTCCAAAAGAAATCTAGTTTCCAAAGTTAAATATGAATCCAATGTGATTGACATATTGTCACAAGGACGAACTATTATACGGAAAGTGGTTGCTATTTTGCCCAAATGAGCTAAGAAATAAATTGCTTTTCACAAAGAGCAAGAATACTATCGTGGTTACTGAGCAAGATGGGGTCTAAACATTAATATTTTGGACTTTGAACTTTAAGACTTGATATTATTGGAAGAAGAAAGAGCACATCTGATGTTCGGTTTGAACGTATGAACTTGTTGACTGTCCGCCTTTACGGAATCATTATCCTCAAATTATTACTGATTATTTTTGGTCAAAAGCCTTTCCAGACGAGAGTGCAAATATGTTGGGGCCTTCAATTTGCCAAGAAGTTCGACAATGAAAGACGTAAGACGCTCAGAATGCAAAGCCTCTTTCCTCGAGGCAACTCCAGCCCTTCTCTCTCTCTCTCCCCTCCACCACTATTTACCCCTATTACTCTCCACTCTTTACCCTTCTAAAAGTCACCCTGGGGCCAGGCAGGTGTAAAACCCTAGCATGGAAAATGAAGATTGTCTCCATTCAGAATTCATCTCTGTTTCAGGTGCCCCATTTCAACCTTTTCAATAACAAAACGTGACAATATTGAAAGCCATAGGGGATCCCTACTAACCATTATGCATCCCCAATGTGTTAGAAAACATATTTGGCACTGATACTGATTAGGAATGTTAAGTTCTACTTAGAAGCTGCAGTCATTATCCATTAGGAGTTTTTCTGCCCTCAAGGATTTAATTGTTGGAAACTCTGACCTTGTATTGAGGAAGGATAATTCTATTTGCACAGTGCTGACAGAGCCTGGTGCTATTTATGCACAAGACAAAAGGAAATTTTGAATTTTTAACTCATTTTAACTTGAGCAGAAGTCATTACAATGTTACTTTTTGGAAAATTTAGTACCACATCTGTATAATTATTTTGCCAGTTGGGTTCTGTACAATTAAAGCAATATCCATAATTTCAAAAATTACTGTCAAAGTACATTTGCTATTCACATCTACCAAAAACTGTAAAAGGAAAAAAGGCTGTTTAATAAAATAACAACAATTGAGTTAGTTGATATGTTAGGCTTTTTCCTGTGGATCATATTTCAACTCTTACAATAATGTCAGCTCCTATTTAGGAATCAGTGCTGCTCTGGTGTTTTGACTGGTATAATGATGTAATACGATAGGAGTAAATGCGACACATAATGTCACACAGTATACACGTCAACTTGGCTGAGACTTTCTAAAACTACTAATGACAAGTCTACACCCCAGATACCGTTACCTCTCGGTTAATATGTAACAACCGATCCACACATGTAACGTTTTTCATTTAATTGTTCAATGAAGGAAGACGAACTTGTTGTTAGGGCTCGTTCACACTGTACGGTAATTTCTTATTGCGACTGCGATTTTTTTTATCACAACAATTGGTCTGTGCAGGACTCAATGGAAGTGTTCACGCTATGCCACTGTAACTACATCACCAACGCCTATGTAGCCCATTATAAGCAAAAACAAGTCGCAGTCGCAATCAGAAAAATTCGCACAGTGTGAATGAGGCTTTACAATCAATAAATATTAACAATTTACGGAAGCAGAAATTGCCTTTAACGGAAATTAATTGAGAAAACTTCTGCCGTTACTGGAAAAGAGAACAAAGCTAAACTGCACCAGAAAATTAAAGAAAAGTTTGATAAAACGACGAATCTTTGACTGAAAAAGAACAAATATCTAACTGTGGCTACAGAGATTTGAAAAAAATTCACAAAACGATGAGTCTTTAACATTAGATTTAGAATTTTTTTAAGTCTTAAAAAATTCCTTTTTATAACGTGCTGGACAAAACTAAAAGGAAGTGGTGTTTGAGGTACGGGGTAGTTGTGATGTACCCCTCGGAGTTACCCTCCATCACTTAGTAATTCACACAGTACTGTTCCTTGTCTTATCTGATCAACACTAACAAACCATGTCATCATTGCAGACTTACTGAACACCTCTGCATGACCTTCATTCAACCAGCTCCACTTTTTCACCATTTCTAAAGGCAATAATATCTGATTGGTAGAGACAGAGTGTGACTGGGTAATGGTATTATTTTACCCTTTTTGAAAGCTGATAAAATCTAGTGATAAGATCTGAGGCAGGCTGTTGAGTGTACATTATTAGACATGCAATAGTAAATAGACTGGGCCCACCCACCTGGTTTAATGCATACCCTTCTGTGATGATAACATGTGATTTATGCTGGGCTGTGACTGGAAGCCATTGTTTTTCTGGCTTTGTGTCACTTTCCTTGGGTCCCAATTCACTTTAGTTTAATTAAAGACTGAGTGGAATTATAATATTATATAACAAATTAACAGCAGCAATATGACACAGATAAAAAAAGCCTGGGAAATGAGGTGATATCTGTTTCCTTTTGTGAGACCAACTGTAATGCCAAGTTCACAATTCTTTTCTTTTGCTTCTTTTAAAGGATTTCATAGTTATTGTCTGAGCTTCTGGCACGGCTGCCTGAACAAATTTACACGTCTTTGGAAACAAAATTAAAATTCATCACTTTACTAGGGAGAAAAATTTAACAACCAACTCATAGGTTGATGGGGGAAACATATTTGTTAATTTTAGCATTTCCAAGCAATTTAATCCACACGTCATACTTTTTACACGGAAAGAAATAAACGTCTGCACCAGATGACATTTGGCTGTGCAAATCATAAAACCCAGAGTTCCTGTTTAACTATTTCCCTTCTCAGTACAAACTTGTAATTACGTAAACAGAGAAATTGATGCATTTAGCTTCAAAAGTTGGTGCTGAATGCTGAGGGAACAAAGGAATGTGGGGAGTGAGGGGAGAAAGGCTGAATGGAAAGGTAAAAGTTCCCTTCGTCATCTTTCTTACTTGCGTGGGAAAGTATCCACAACGATTCGGGGAATCATGCACATCTTTAAAACGACAGCAATATGATTGTGACGTCAATTTACATTGAGTATCTTCTTCTTCTGTCAACAGCGTCGTATGATGAATGGACGCTGTAGTTATTTCCAAAGCAAGAACAAATTCTGTCAGCATCCTGACTAAGATTTGAATATGTCATGCTCCAACATCAAAGATAGATACAGCGAGAGACTTCTTCAGAGGATCTTTTTATTCTAGCAAAATTACTCACAGTTTTTGGTACAATGACATGCTTGCTTCCTGTCAATTCAATGAGTGAAAAATGACTGATTGGTGTGTCTGATTGAACTGTGTCACCACCTCAGTTCTCACACTATTTTCACTAGTCACTGTATCTACCATCATTATACTTTGATTTTTAGAATTTTGTAAAGTAAAGAGATAAACTATTTTAAATTCACAAGATATGTGTTCGGTTTTCTAACGTTTAAAGAACATAATTCACACACAACGAACAAAATTCAATTCCGAATCAAAGTCATACAAAATTCCAGCACTGTGTATTTGGAAAAACAATTTAAGCAGTTAACTTTTACACTGTTAGTACACAGATTGTGGTCATTTCCAAATGACCATAACTTTACAGTTTGCCAGAACTATTTGGGAAAAAAACAGAAAGAGAGTTTCTGAAGATTTTCTAAAGTATGGACTGCAGACGTTTTAAATTTAGAAAGACATGTTCGTGAGATTTGAAAGACAAAAGTGATGTTCGTGGTGTCGACCAATTATACGATTTGAATTTAATTAACAAGGAGTTTAACGAAGATATCAGAATCCGACAATTAAGGGTGTTGCGTATGTTGTCTCATTTATTTACAATGTTAAATTACCTAATAGTCAATTTGTAATTGCAATTGCAATGGTTAAAAATAACTTTATTCCGCGTGTAAATTTTTGATGGAAGTTTCTCTCCGATGAGCATTTATATTTTTCCAAAAACAAAAATGAGTGAATTTGAAGTCCCCTTAACTTGGGATAGCCCCACATTGCTCGTTTAATTGACAGGTTATTGTGCTGCTCATTAGTTTAACATCTTGGATTCAATCCAACAGACATACGGCAGCCATACGGTTCAGAGCAATTAAAATCACAAATATTCAAAACGTCCAATCAGTCGGTAAAATCTGCTCAATCGTTCTCAGTTCAATACTTCAAGCCAACAGGCTGAAAACACATGGCTAAAAAGCGTTAGCATTGTGGCAGGGAATAATAGCAAAAGGGCAGAAGTGTTTTTATCTGGAGTGATTTGAGAGTAATTTTTCGGAGTAATTTGGTAGGATGTTTTAATTGACAAAGATTTAGAAGTAGATAATCAAGCTGTTAAAAGACGTGCGCGAAGTGACGTCGCGTCGTTAATACTCCTGTCACCATGGTGATCTGATTGTGAACGCGGAACGGCTACATGCGACGAAATTCTGTGGGACGCAATTGACTGAAAGCAAGAAACACAGCAATGAAATTAACATGACGAAAACAGATATACTTAAAGTTGCACCACAACTTCAACGCTACTTACTTCAATACTGATTTGTGTTGAGTTTTTTATTGATTTTCAAAGAAGACTTAATGAGTTATTAATTTATTATTAATTTTGTCAGAAGTTACCAAAAAACAAAGAACGATACGTTTAATAACTCTTATTGTGTCGGACCAGCTAAATACAGTTAGAATTCATAGCATGAGAGTCTAGTAAAGCGAACCGACATGGAAACGATTTCAAATCACTTGAAGTACATGATTTTATTGGGTTGCATTTGGCCGAGTTTTGGTTACCTAAAAGCCAAACTAATCCCCTGAATTCTTTATTGCAGAATAATTAATTAACCCCATTAGGAAGTGAAAGTGGGCAGGATGTACTTAATAGTACTTGCCCCTGTTAACCGCACCAGTCAAACGTTAAGAGTTAAGGTACGTACACACAATACGACACCGCAATCGCAATCACAGTCGTACAGTGCATGGGTCAAGGATTGATATTGTCCCAGTAGAAAACTCTCAGACGATACGTATGAACGGCCTTTAAGATGTATTAGTAACATCATCACCATGAACACGTAACTTTTGCTTCAGACAGACCAAGTGTACTTCTTATTAGAAAACTATGTGTGAACTTGTTTTTGACACGATTGAAAAATGTATTGAAAATTGTACATGAAGTAAACAAAATTACTTAAATCAAATATAAAATGTTGACAGACGAACACCCGAGAAATTTGTTTGATTGTAGATCTACATGATTGTCTTTTCTTCCAAAAAAGGGAAATAAAAGAGGGAAAGTAAAAGATTCAGTGACGGATCCAGAATTTTCTAGACAAGCAGGACATCAACCTAAAAAGCGGGGAAGCCAATCTATTATTTTGTCAATTATTTCCTTACAATTCCATAAAAATTACAGAAATTGAACTGAGCGCCCCTCCCTTGGATAAGACATTTCAAAGAAGACCAAATCTCAAAGATGTGAAAGTCTTATGTTGCGTGTTTCCAAGGTAACGCTAACGGTTACCATTCCACCTTGCGTAAGTTCTTGCGTATTAAAAAGACGTTCAAATTCAACCATTTATCTTGAGTCAATTTAAAACCATCATTAACTCAAAAAGAGCAGCTGGCTCTAGTATCTGTCTCGGTCTGCCTGTCCAACTAGCTTTAACCCCTTCACCCCTTTCACTAACTCGGTCTAACCCCTATTACTCTATCATCATTTAATTAGTATAAATCTATAATTAATCCCACAGACAGGGTAATCAGGGCTTATCTCTTGTCTCTTGACATCTCACCACTTTTTTACCTTCAATTATAACTTCGTAATTTTATTTTTTATGGCCACTAATATTAAGACTGTATCCACTCGTTTTTTTCATCATGTTGCAATTAAGTTAATAGTAAATCCTCCCCTCCAAAAAATCCATTAAAATCTTTGACGAAAAATTCTAGATTTTAAAAGGGATTTGATTCAGCAAACTCTTATTTAGTCCAACGTTAATGTCGTACCACTCAACCACCAAGGCACGTGTATTATAATTTTTGCCTGAACTTTAATTCGTTCACCTTGGATTTCATCAGATTCTTAAAATGCAATGTAAATGCTAATAAAATATGACTAATTATTAGAACTCCCCAGGAAAATGCCGCGTAAATTTGTCAAAATGTTTGGTGATTTTGAAGACACATGAAAATCCTGTGATTTAAATGTATTTCACAGATGGAATGAACCGGTGGGAAATGATCTATTCCTGGAACAGAGTCAGGAAAGGCTTGTGTTGCGGATTTGTTATCTGTCCATCTTTTCAGTATTGTTTTACTACTACCAATCGACAACGCAGCGGTCGAATCATCTACACACACAGTACAAATCACTTCACACAAACCACAACAGATCATGGCACCGATCACCAAGACACAATTCTCCAAAAAAAACCAGCGGTGACGTTCCATATTTTCATCATAAAAATGTTTTAAAAAAGGTTAACGTTCAGAGTCTGTTCACTGTCAGCAGAGACTCGTGGTCTTGTACTTTACACAAGCGGTTTCCGTTTAGATCTTCCACCGTTATTAGTAAACCTACACCAGAACGAACCCCTCACGCTAATAAGAGCTTGTCGGACACGAAACATCATGACTTATAATACGTCTCGGTTCCAATGTAAAGGTCTATTCACATCGAGCGATAGCGTAAGCGAGAGTGACATCCCGCTTAGAAAGGAATACATTGATCTCTATTGCAGCATTCACACCAAGCCATAGCGAGAGCCACAGTGAGATAGTTGCTGCTAGTGATGCCGCTCCAAAATTGGTCCAGAATTCATTTGATTTTTTGCTGCTAGTGAGACCCAGCGATGCTGCTCTCACTCCCGCTCACGTTATCGCTTGGTCTGAATGAGACTTAAGAGGAACCAAACGCGTGGCTGCGAGCTAGACATTCCTTCTTTAAACTGGTGAGAGCGATTACAGACAAAGTGCTTGGGGTTAATTCACACTGAGAGCGAAAGTCATACAGGGAAAGTTCTTTCCTAAATGCCGAAACGAAAGACAAAAGAGCGAGATGTGGAAAAATAACAGAAAATAACTACAACGGTCGAGTTTTTCACAATTACACAAAGTTGGCATCATTGCCAACTTTGTATTCTCATACATTCGAAGTTTTCTGTTCCAAATTATAACTCAAAGGATGTATGAGCATTACATTTCATGGATACAAATTTTATTGGATGACTTGATTTTGAATGCCACAGTTAAAACGAAGTTGGCAATGTTGGCAGTATTGTACTGTGGGTTGTTTGTGAAAAACTCTATTATACAGAATTCTCACGACACAGGACAACTGGTCTAAACATTTGTGTTTTTTCAATTAAAATGTACAAAGTCAAAACAAGACTTGGAATACTCAGTTTAAATGGTTTATTGAAGGTACTAATTCGACT